>WTXH01000024.1:0-249001 GCA_022376555.1 Russula compacta
GAGGACTGAATGGTTGCAAGTGGTGGGGAAGTTTGTTAGGGTGAGAGGGTGTTGTTGGGTAGCTTGTTTAGTAGGGTGGAAGCGTAGTAGTGATGGTTCACTGCTGTCGTTTGAAGGTAGTTTGGAGGTGGTTTTTATAGCTGTTTGGGTGATTGAGATCGGTGGAATTTGCTAAGTAGCTCCAGCGCATGTAGGTCATTGCTGCTGACCCATGAATTGTCCGATGTGGGGTAGCCTTTCCATTTGACTAAGTATTGCGTTGTCTTTTTCGGCCATGTTTCCTTTCTGCAATGATTTCGTCTACTTCATATTCTTCTTCTCCTTCGATGGTTTCAGGTGCTGGGCTTGAATGGGATGCTGTACTCTATGGTTTCCATATAGGGTGATAATAGATCCACATGAAACACTGGATGTATATGCATGTGTGCTGGCAGTTGAGTTGGTAAGCGACTGGAGATATCTTTTTCTTGATAATGAAGGGTCCTAAGTGTTTCGGTTCCATCTTCTTTGATGGTGCCTTCGTCTTTATGTTTCGTGCATCTAGCCAGACTTCGTCTCCAGTCTTGAATGTTCTGACTGGTTTCGTTATGGCTGTCTTTTTCTGTAAGGCTTGATGCGCAATTTCCCTTGCTTTGGTTAGCTCCTTGAGTCTGATATCTACTGCTGGTACTTTTCATCTCCTTTTGTCCAAATTGCCTGAGGGTTACATCCCATGATTAATGATGGGGTGTGTGGCGCGTTCCTTCATGTTTCCATGAATTGTGAGCAAATTCTGCCACAGAAGATATGTAGCCCAGTTGTCTTGTCTTCCATTGACAAAGTGTCTCAGGAATGTTTCGACCCATTGATTCATGCGTTCACTTTGTCCATCAGTTCTGGGGTGAAACGCAGTACTAAGGTTTTGTTTGGTGTCTATCGCTTTGCATAAGGTTCTTGTGAAATTTCCGGTGAAACGAGGTCTCTGTCAGATATGATACATTTGGGAGTTCCAAACCAGGGGAAGAGGTGCTGAAGGTACAGCTGTGCCACTCCTTCTCTGGTGATTTCCTTGTTACAGGGTAAGAACTTGATGGCTTTGGAACATCCTTGGTCCACAATGGTGAGGATGGTGTCATATCCTTTGGACTTTGGTAATTCTGTTATGAAGTCCATGGACACATATTGAAAAGGTCCTTCTTCTACTGGGGTGTTGAAGTGGTGTAAGGGGGCCTTTGCGGTTCGGATGGTTTTATTTTCTTGACATTTGGCGCATCCTTTAATGTATTTTTTGACAAATTCTCGGAGTTTGGGGCCGTGGTAGCGTCTTTTGACTAGGTCCCAGGTGTTTGAGATCCCTGGGTGGCCACCTGTGGGTGCATCATGTATTTCTTTGAGGGTTTGTTGTCGCTTTTTGTTGTCATTTGGGAGGTAGAGAGTTTGAATAAATAGGTTGTCAGGGAGGATGGTAGTGTGTTCATTATTTACCCCCTCTTCAAGGTCTTTTCTTTGTGATAGAAGGTCTGCAATGGTATTTTGTTTTCCTGGAAAGTGATGGATAATGAAGTCATAGTCTGCCAAGTAGTTCATCCATCTTGCTTGTCTGGGTGTTACTTTTCGCGCCGCTCGGAAATATTTCAGGTTGTCATGGTCTGAGTGTACTTTGATTTGATGCCTGGCTCCTAGAAGGAAGTGTTTGAAGAATTTAACTGCTGATACTATTGCCAGCAGTTCTCTATCATAGATGTCATAGTTGCATTCCACTTGGTTGTGTCACAGAGCGGCTTGCACGGGGGCAAGAGAACCGCTGATGGCATGTGAGAACCGCGTTTGACCCCCAGGTGTGGTAGGCCTGTCTAGGCCTGGGGTTAGTAATACAGGTTAGACTTGTAGTCAGCGTATGTCAGTGGGCTTTGTCACCCCTCAGTCAGCATCCAGTTAGCCGTATGACCGGAAAACGGTCGAAGTAGTAGCAGTAGTCAGCATGTACCAGTAGTATATGTACGCATGCGTGTACAGAGACGAGACTCTAAGTCGAGTCTCCTTGTCTCAATAGGAGTAGTGACTTCCATTCTATTGTCTCTAGGGAAGCTGTGGCTTGTTTCGCTTTCCTAAGCTTGCTGTGCTTCATCCTCTGTGTACCACGTGTTGCTGGTACCCCAAACGTTCACTCGAGTTCCGATACAATCAACAAGTCGCTAGGAAGCGATGGTAGTTACTTCCCACCTGCGGTAGTGGGCGCGTCGGCTGAGTCATTGACGACTTCATCCGAAATACAGGGCACTGACGATGTCTGACTGTCACTGCTCTCGCCGGTGACATTAGACTCAACTTCTTCTATCACCACGGCCCCAGGAGAGAGACAATATATCCAGCTTCCCATCAACTGGGAACGAGCACTACAAAACACCGCTGTTTACTGGGAAGACCAAACCTTTCCCTTCCATGCATACGCAATCCAAGTAGGAGGAACACAGATTAGAGCGGTCTATCTGCAAAACAACCACTGGTACACCCTCAACTGGGGAAACGAAGGGGAGTCCCCATTTCTTGACCAGAGAGCACGACATATTGATCAATACAACGGGCTGCACGAAGGAGAAGCAGCGAACACGTACAAAGAAGCCCCCACTATCATAAACTGGGATGAAGGCTCCAAAAGCGAAGACAAAGAGGACTCGCTTGATCGCCAAATTCAAAATTCACCCATTAACCTGTCAACAACTATCACTGCTATTGCAGACCTATCAAACACGATCAGTCCAACTACAACCACCTTCATGTCAACCGCAGCAACCGCCGTAATGACGACCCAAGCAGGAGGAAGAATGGGACCACCAAGTGGAAGCAGTGGTGGAGGCCCAAGTGGAGGCGGAGGCCCACCCAGAGGTGGACCACCAGGAGGAGGTGGAGGTGGAGGACAACCTCAACAGCTGCAACAACCATTCAAGTAGATGACAAACCAATGGGAGCCCTGCCAATGATCTTCAAAGGAGATCGAACTAAAGCTGAGAGTTTCTTACGCAAACTCCGAGCATATTTCCTTGTCAATCATAAGTTCCATCACTAGCTTCATTCATTAAGAGGGTGGCCATAGCCCTTACGTGCATTAAGGGAGCGGAAGTCAACTGGTGGATGGAGCAGCAACTAGACTGGCTCGGAATGCTCCAACCAGCAGATGATGCACGTGCGGTATGGACAACGTTCATACGCAACTTCAAGAACCGCTCCCTCGACTTGCAAAAGGCACAAAAGGCACGCATCAAGTTACAAGAACTAAAGATGAGATGGCCAGAGATAGATGAGTACATCTCTACCTTTGAAAGTGTGGCACATGAAGCAGGTTACAATCCAATGGATCAGAACAGATGCAGCTATTCCTGCAAGGACTGCCACGAAGCATTGGACAGAAGGTGTTAGAAGATACAACCGTCAACACCTACAACCAAATGAAGGCCAAAGCCATTAACGTGACGGCATCACAGTGAATAATCGACGCCCTCTACACACACCCCAATAACAACACCAGACCACCCCCTTTCAAAATAACTGGCAATACCGCACACAATGACCCCAAAACCCTCAACCACCTCGACAAGGATTTGGACAAACCCCTTATAATTCCACCACGGCACCCAGAGCGTGGAATAATCAACCAGTACCTATGGATGTAGATCGAGCAAGAGCTCCTAGAGGGAATGGCGAGGACGAGGAGGAGGACAATCCAGGGGAATGTTGTGAGAACGACGACAACAGAAACCAAAGGGAATGCAGGGTGCGTGTTCACCTGTGGACAGCAAGGACATTTGCTCGCGCCTGCCCTACCAAACAGCACCGTTCCAACACCGCACTGCACAACTCATCAATTGGTCCCCGAAGATAATGAAAGTGAGCCCAGCACATTGAAAGTGGATCATCTCCACCAACAACTCGAAATGCTCTCTCAAGATAACAAGAAGAATTGATGAATCGCCTAGGAGCGAAAGAAGGAAATTTTTCGGAGGCCTAATCCGTGTGGCCTGGATTAGGAAAACTGGATCAGATAGGATGTACCTTCGTATGAAAATCCATGCAGCTACGTTTGTTCATCCATCTGTCCAAAAAGAGGGCCGAGACAACTGCACTCCTAGACTCGGAGCAACCGAAAACTTCATCAGCATGCAGTATGCAAAAGAAATGCATTCCCCATTAAACGACTGGAAAGACCCAGACCAGTCTATAATGTGGACGGAACAAGAAATAAAAATGGAGACATAGACATTATACAGACTTGGAGATGCAGACAGGGATCAACGGACTTGGCTACGATTCTTCCTTACTGACCTAGGAGAACAAAAGGTCATCCTAGGATACCCATGGTTTGCCTCCACCCAGCCAAAAATCGACTGGGCAAGGGATGGCTTGAAAGCACTCAATTACCTCTCATCCTCGACTAAACTAGCAACCCAAGCCGAATAGGGAGATGCAGAGCCACCCACAGGCGCAAAGCTCCCCTAAGACAAATCCATTCCATACAAGGATCCCTTCACGTAGCTAAAATTTGTCCCTGAAGCAAAGGGAAAGGGCAAACGCTAGCCTCAAAACTAGCAGAAGAAGGGATCACACAAAGGGAGTGGCGAAATTCCAGTCAAATACCAGAGACACGCTCACTTTTCAGTGAAGAAGCTGCCCAACGATTTCCCAACCACGATATGGGACCACGCAATTGAACTAAAGCCAGAGCCCCAGCATCAATACCAGGCAAAGTGTACCAGCTCACACAAGAAGAACAACGGCATTGCTAGACTTCGTCAAAGAACAACAAAGCAAAGGATACATACGCCCTCAAAAGCCCATATGCAGCACCTTTCTTCTTTATTAAAAAGAAAGATGGAAAGCTACGCCCAGTACAAGATACTGTCGCCTAAATGAGTGGACCATTTGCAATCGTTACCCCCTTCCACTAATCCCAGAACTAATAGCGAAAGTCCAAGGAGCGAAACTCTTCACCAAGTTTGACATCCGGTGGGGATACAATAACGTCTGCATAAAAAAGGGGACGAATGGAAGGCGCGTTCATCACGAATCAAGGATTGTTCGAACCCACCATAATGTTCTTTGGACTAACAAACTCTCCAGCAACCTTCCAAACTATGATGAACACAATCTTTGCCGAAGAAATGGCACAAGGGTGGCTTATTGTATACATGGATGATCTACTCATTGCCACAAAAGACAATCTCCAATTCCACAAAGAATGCGTTCACAAAATCCTGGACAAACTGAAATGATATGACCTATACCTCAAACCCGAGAAATGCATCTTCAAGCAGCGAAAGGTAGAATTCCTGGGAGTCATCCTAGAAGGAGGCACAGTCCAGATGGACCCCGCAAAAGTCCAAGGAGTCGCTGATTGGCCTCAACCTCAAACAGTCAAAGACGTTCACGCATTCCTAGGCTTCACAGGATTCTACAGATACTTCATACCCAACTATTCCATCATAGCACGTCCCCTCATCCAATTAATGTGAAAAGATACCCCATTCAGATGGAGCCGCAAATGCAAAGAAGCCCTCGAACACCTGAAGACACTGGTATGCAGCAAACCCATCCTTCGACAACCTGACTACTCCAGAGCATTCTTCCTCGCTACAGACGCCTCAGCATACGGCGTGGGCGCCGTACTCTCACAGGAGGGAGAAATCAACCCACGCACCCATAAACCAATGCTATGCCCCATCGCATATTACTCCAATACTTTCACCCCAACAGAGTGCAACTACAACATTTACGAGAGAGAATTCCTAGGAGTCTTGAAAGCCCTCAAACGCTTCCACCTGCACGTAGCAGCTACAGAAATCCCAGTCACCATTCTCACCGATCACGCTAACTTGACATATTGGAAAGCCCCTCAAAAGGTCAACCAATGCATGGCTAGATGGTTCACAGAGCTCCAAGACTATAATCTAGTCATCAAGCATGTGCCCGGGAAAATCCACACCACTCCAGACATGCTGTCTAGACCACCAGGAGTGGATCATGGCACCAAAGACAACACAGATCTGACTCTCCTTCCTCCATCCATGTTCATCGCCAGCACACCAACATGAACGGACCCACTCGAACATCAAGTAAAAATGGCGCAACAGAAACAACAAGCAGAGATGGAACTATGGTGCGACTCACAGGATGTGTGAAAACTCCCCGAGGGCTACGTACAAGGCTGGAGGTTGGCCGTACGTCAGGACTACAGCTGAGATGCAATGTACTATCCCACTTCCACGACTCACCCACCGCAGGACACCCAGGCAGAGATAACACCATTGCTCTTGTCACCCAACGCTACTGGTGGCCGGGAGTGAACACGTGGGTAGAGAGATATGTCGCCGGATGTGCACAATGTCAGCAACATAAAATCTGCACAACGAAGAAGAAAGTGCCACTCTACCGCATACCAGGAGACCCACAGATGCGTCCCTTTAACATTGTTGCCTTAGACCTCATCACTCAACTCCCCAAGGCCAAGGAATGGATGCCATCCTCACAGTCGTGGACCAAGGCTGCTCCAGAGCCACCTTGTTCGTCCCATGCAAAACGACGATCACTAGTGAAGGAGTGGCTCAGCTATACCTCCAACACCTCTTCCCATGGTTTGGAGTACCGTCGAAAGTGATTTCTGATCGCGACCCTCATTTTACTTCCAATTTCGCTAAAGCCCTCACCACCAAACTGAAGATAGAACGAAACATCAGCACGGCCTTCCACCCACAAACCGATGGACTCACGGAACGAAAGAACCAGTGGGTGGAGCAATACCTCCAACTCTATACCTTGGCTAGACAGACGACTGGGAGGAACTCTTGCCAATCGCAACTTTGTACACAATCGATGGCCTAATGCCACGACCAAGCTAAGTCCTCACGACGTCATTCTCGGATATCGTCCCAGTGTGGCTGAAGAACCTGCACCCATCACCAGTAATGAAGCAATGGAAGTTAGACACGAATGTGCCAAAGCACACCGAGAGGCAGCAGTCCAAGCCCTCAACAAGTTGCCAAAGCAATCCCTCCTGTGCAATACCAAGAAGGGGAACAAGTCTGGCTCGAAGTGAAACACCTGTCACTCCCTTACGCATCTGCCAAACTCGCACCCAAACGTCATGGACCTTTCAAAATACTGAAAGAAGTCTCACTGGTGGCTTACAAACTACAACTGCCGGCAGCCTGGACCATCCATGATGTGTTTCACAGCTCATTACTCACCCGTTACAAAGAAATGGAAGAGCACGGGACCAATTACCAATGCCCCCACCAGAGATGATTGATAATGCTGAGGAATATGAAGTGGATCAAATTATCAATCACAGGCACCATGGGAGACAATGTCAGCTCCAATACCTCATCCGATGGAAGGGTTACTCAGCCTCTGACAACACCTGGGAACCGCTGACCAAGTACATGCCCCTACCTTAGTAAAGCATACCATAGATGACACCCCCTGGATGAAAAGGTGGAGTACAAAGGAAGCAAATGCATGACATGGGTCAGATCAACCGTCTCTCAATCTTTCGTCCATTCGCAACCAGAAACGCCATGTCCTCTCCCCTCTCTGTCCCATCTTACATCACAGCAAGCCCCAGTGGGTGCGAAGAGCCCCTACCAGTCCCACCACCCATGTGCAAAGCCACCAGCAAGCAACCTGAACCGCTTGTTGTCCCCATGGAGGTGGTGGCATCGTCCACCGAAGTCAGTGAGTTTCAACTCTCTCCCCGAACCGTCCATGCCGCTCTCGAAGGAAACAGCCCCACCAAAGAGCAGCTCGCTCTTGTCACACAAGGCTTGGCAAGTGTTGTGCGCAAAAACGAAGAGGTATCAAGACACAACAAACAACAGCTCACAGTACTCAAAGGACGGTCCGACGCTCTGGCAGAGCGTGAGGCAAACGCAGCTCACCTGGAAGCAACCTACAAACACTGGAGGGACGATCAACTCGCAGCCGACAAGGAGGATCTGGGGGTACCCGAAGGGTATGAGGAGAACAAAGGGCGAGTGCCCAATTTCTTCATTCCAATCACTGACGGAGCTTACACCATGCACACCCTCGCGGCATACGTCAAACGCAAGGGTCAGTACTGTCTTGGCACCTCTGGGAAAGGGAGGCCGTCTATCGCCACGAACTTTTCGCCCCCAACCACACAACCATCGAAGAAGAGGGAGAGTACCCTCATTGGTTCTTCGAAGCCCTTGCAGACCCCAACACTTATGACGCCATGCAGTGTCAAGCCTCTGAACTGGGAGGGGATTGGGGAACTGCCGCTGAGTTCCAACAATATCACGAGACCGTCACTGACCTCACAGGACTTCACATCGAAGTCAGGGAGCTGCAGAGTCGCATCAACTCCCTCCGCTACCAAGAGGAACAAAGCTGCCGCTGCCTCATCGCATCCCATCGATACAAGAGCTACGCTCTCTTCTGCAAATTACAGGACGAACCCTTACTCAAGGGAGACAAAGGCCATAAGTTCTCGTCCATCCCACACAGCTCGCGCTGCAGTGTGGTTCGTTTCTAAACTGAGGGTGATGTCACAGAGCGGCTTGCACGGGGGCAAGAGAACTGCTGATGGCATGTGAGAACCGCGTTTGACCCCTAGGTGTGGTAGGCCTGTCTAGGCCTGGGGTTAGTAATACAGGTCGGACTTGTAGTCAGCATATGTCAGTGGGCTTTGTCACCCCTCAGTCAGCATCCAGTTAGCCATATGACCGGAAAACGGTCGAAGTAGTAGCAGTAGTCAGCATGTACCAGTAGTATATGTACATGTGCATGTACAGAGACAGACTCTAAGTCGAGTCTCCTTGTCTCAATAGGAGTAGTGACTTCCGTTCTATTGTCTCTAGGGAAGCCGTGGCTTGTTTCGCTTTCCTAAGCTTGCTGTGCTTCATCCTCTGTGTACCATGTGTTGCTGGTACCCCAAATGTTCACTCGAGTTCTGATACAATCAACGAGTCGCTAGGAAGCGACGGTAGTTACTTCCCACCTGCGGTAGTGGGCGCGTTGGCTGAGTCATCGATGACTTCATCCGAAATACAGGGCACTGACGACATCTGACTGTCACTGCTCTTGCTGGTGACAGGTTGAGTGACTTTGAAAAGAACGCAACTGGGTGTTGTCCATCTTCAAATTCCTGTGTTAGGGTGGCTCCAATGGCATAGTCTGATGCATCTGTGTCTAGTGTAAATGGTTTGGTTTGATCAGCATTCCTGAGGATGGGATAGGATGTGAATTTATTCTTGAGGTATTTGAATGCTTCATCAGCTTTTTGACTCCATTCCCATTTCTTGCTCTTCTTTGTTAGTTCATGAAGTGGTCGCGCAATTAGGGAATAATGATCAATGAAGTCTTTGTAGAAATTTCCAAAGCCTAGGAAGGCTCTGAGTTCTTTGACTGTCGTAGGGATGGGCCAATCTGTAATCCTTTGACTTTGACTGGATCCATTTTGACACGTCCACTTCCTACTAGCATTCCTAGATATTCTACTTCCATTTTGTGGAAGTCGCACTTCTCTGGTTTGAGATAGAGGTCATTTTCTTGCAAGACCTCTAGGACCTTGATTACTTCTTTGTAGTGGTCCTCCCAAGTTCCATGGTGGCGATGAGGATGTCATCCATGTAGATGAACACGTTCCCTTTGGCTAATTGATCTCTGAAGATGAAGTCCATCATGCTCTGGAAGGTGGCGGGGGCATTCCTCATTCCAAAGTACATTACTTTTGGTTGAAAGAAGCCTCTGTTTGTTTTAAAGGCTGCTTTATGTTGGTCTTCTGGTCGGATGAGGATGTTATTGTACCCCCAATGTACATCAAACTTGGTGAAGTGTTTCTTTCCTGCAAGTCGAGGTATTAGGTCTCTAATCAAGGGTAGGGAGTAGTTGTTTGGGATGGTCCATTCATTGAGCTTTCTATAGTCTTGGACTGGTGTAGTTTTCCATCCTTCTTTTTGACAAAGAAGAAAGGGGAGGCGTATGGCGATTTGGAAGGTTCGATGTATTTTTTTTCCTGGTGTTCCTTTAAGAACTCTTCCAATGCTTCTTGTTCTTTGGGTGATAGGGGGTAGACTTTACAGTCAAATGATGCTGGAGCGTCTGGTTTTAAATCTATAGCATGGTCCCAAGGTTTTGATTCTGGTATTCGCTTGGATGCTTCTTCACTGAAGACTTTCTGGAATGGGTGGTATTTTTCTGGTACTATTTGATCCCAGTTTTTCTTGTCTTTCTTTTTGGCTTCCTGGATCACTAATTGTGTAGAGGTGGTGGTTTTCCGGATTTGGGAAAGCACCTTCCATTTGTGAGCATCCATGGTAGACGCCACAATGTTCCCTTCAACAGTTCCTTTCTTCCAATCAATCTTTGGTTCATTAGTGGCTAGGAATGGATATCCTAGGACAATGTTATCATGTCCTAAGTTGGTGACAAAGAAGGGGAATTTTGTTGTGATTCCTTGATGTCGAATTTCAAGTTCTACTTTGTCAGTAATTTTCCCAGCCTGGTTGATGGTTCCATCAACGTTCCTGGCGATTCTTGGTTTCTGGAGAGGTATTGTGGGGATTTGGAACTTCTTTATGAGTTTGTGGTGGATGAAATTTTCTGTGGCTCCACTGTCCACAAGTGCTGTTGTGTCGGCCCTTCTGTTCCATAAACGTAGTATTATTTGAGTTTGTACTGATCGAATCTTGGGTACAAATACGTTATTTGTGAACAGTGCCCAAATGATGGCTGTGTCATTCAGGCGGTCAAAAAATCCACTCCTTTGGCTTGCATCGCATTCATCCATTGCACCTTCTTGTTGTCGGAGAAGGTGACCATTCTATTAACCATATCTTCGATTTCGTCCATTTCTTGAGGTTCTTCTTTGGCTTCCTCCATTTCTTCCTCTTCTTCTCCTTCATAGTATTCTTCGTTGCTTTGGACCATCTTAATGTAAGATGGTTTCTGGGGTGGCCTTTTCTTGGTAGGGCAGTTCTTGGCCATGTGTCCTTGTTTGCTACATTTGAAGCATCGTCCTTCTTCTCTATGCTTCTTCTTAGCTTCGTCTGTGTCTGCTTTCCTGATGGTATCTACTTGCATAGGAGTACCATTGGTGTAAGGGCGTCTTTGGGTGAACTGGGGTTTAGGGGGTGTGGCAGCATGGTGGGGTGGTGGTTTTCTAGGTCCCCAGTTTGGCATAGGCCATTTCCCTTCTCCAAAGATCAGGTTTTCTTGTTCCTGTACTTTGGATTCCTTCTGGACAGCCTGGACATATCCATCAAAGGTAGTTAGTCCAGGGTGCATTCTGAGTGTTCGTCGTCCTAAGCCAGATGGTAGTCCCTGTAAGAACATTTGTAGTGTCCCTGGAGCATCAAGGGCATATCCAGCTTTAATTGCTAGGTTCCTGAACTGAGCTATATATCCATCTAGGTCTCCTTGTTTCATTCTGAGTTGTTGAAGCATGGTGGTAGCTTTGGTAACTTTGTGGATATCGGTGAAAGCAGCTGTAAAAGCTGTTTCAAATTCGGCCCAGTGGACTTCGTCTTGCATAGGTATATTGTTGGTGTGGAGCTGATCCTGAGGTGATCAACTCGTTGGTAGACCCAATCATCGACTAGGGGTCCTCTGATGTAGGACAAGGCTAAGGCTGCTCGCTTGTATGGGTGTTCATTGTTTCATTGTCTTCATTGAGCAGTCTGTAGAGTTTGAACTCTTTTAGGAACTTGTCGCTTCGACTTCTGTGTCCTGTGTATATTTCTGGAGGTGTGCCATTCCACTTTCCATTGCCTGGGGGATGAGCAGCTTGTGCTCCTGCTTGTTGTGGACCTGGGGGTGGTCCTCCTGGGGTGGTTGAGGTTGTTGAGGTTGTTGGGGTGGTATGTTGGCCATAAAGACTTGTATGGGTGGTTGCGGCGGTGGTGGGTCTGGTTGTTGGTCTGCTGGGGTGATTTGGATTTGTGGCTCAATGTGATAGATGGCTAGAAGGTTAATTTGTTCTCCTAGGTGTTCAACGTCTTCTGGGAGGTGTGGTTCTTGTTCTGGGGGTTGTGGAGCTTCGATTTGCTCATGGTGTGCCAGGGTTACTTTGTGGTATGTAGGGGGGTCGGCTTCTTCTGGTGTGTGAGGTCTGTCTTCAGATCCTTCACTGGCTGTGTGGTTGTTTCCTTTCCTTCTTCAGAGGAATCGTGTGCTTCACTTCTTGGTTCTCTAGGGGAGTGGAGGTCGGTGGAATGCATGCGAGGGGTGTGTGTTTCTGGTGCTGTGGCTCCTAGTTCTGCTGTAGCTACTGCAGGGGTTAGTGTGACTCGCTGAGCTTGGTAATTGGGGTGGTAGGGATCGTCTATTGGTGGGTATCCTGTTCCTGCTCCTCCGTGTTCAATTCGGTCTTGGTCGTATGCCCAAAGAATACCGTTTTTGTCTCTGGTGAGGGTGTACCAGTATCCACGGATGAATTCAACTGGGTATCTTTGGATTGCACTGGTATTTTCGCTGGGGACGTCAAGGGTGTATCCTTGATATGTTCCTTGGACTGTCCAATAGATATTTGATCCTGTGATGTACTCTGGAAGATTTGGCTCTGTTCTTCGTTTGATGTGAACCCTTGTGCTTCCTTCCCAAGCCTTTGGGTAGACAAGTGGTTCTCTTCGGAATTCTTCCGTGTTGACTGATAAGCTTGGTCTAATGTCACGCTGGACTGAGCGTGGCGGTTCTGTCGATGTTTCTGTCTGGCAACCTCCTTGGCTGCTCGTTCTCTTTGTATGAGGGGTAAGGCGTCTGGCCTGTCTCTGTCCTTCTGTTGTATCTGTAGGATGATATCTGCATCGGTGACCGTCATCTTGGTCATCTTCTGTGGAGTTCTAACGCCTTGTTAGAACGGCTGTGGGTAGTGGCGGTGCTGGCTGCTGTCGTTCCCTATCTCCTGAAGGAGGAAGGGGATCTAGATGTGAAGGAGTCGATTTGGATACTTAAGACGTGTATCCAAAGGAAGGGATGTCTGGAGTGCTGATACGCCTTGTATTGCACTTAGTTCATCAGTATGCCACTAAGGTCGTGAATGGAAGGAGTTGCTCCTTCCTGCTGGGGGTTCTGGTGCAGATAGGATGATTCTATAGAGCACTGAGAAGTCCGTTACTCAGTGACCTTCATCTGTCTGGAGCAAAGAAAGGCAACGCCTTTCTGAGTGCTTAACGTATGTGTTGGAGTTCAAAGAGTTCCTAATTGGGACTCGGTTTACTATATATGGTAGATTAAGTGAAACGTGTCACTAAGTCGCTTAGCAGACCCTAGGGTACATTCTAGGGTGCGAGTGGGAGGGGAAAAGGGACTGGGAAGCTTCGGATCACTCGGAGGGTTGCTCTGAGAATGTCTAAGATTCACAAGAGACCAAGCTTAAGGCTTTAGTCCCCTTCTATGAGCATATTTATACACAACTATTTAGGCGGAGTCTTCGGCAGCGTCTGACGTGTTTCAGCAGCAGTAAGGCCACAAAAACCATCGGCAGATTAGTGTAAGTAATTTAGTAACAAGCCGAGGCAACACAACAGCAGAAGAGATCGGCAGGAGTGTAATAGCAGTAGTGTAAGGTAAGGAGGGGGAAGTGGTGACGACTCCAGCCGGACTGTGGGAAATATGTACATATAAGGCAAGAAGATTAGTAAGCGTAAGTGTCCCAATAGTCCACCATGACACAGTTGGTAAGCCACCAGTGAGATTTCACATAGTACTTTGAAGGGTCTGTGTCATTTTGGTGCTAGCTCCGCAGATGCATATGGCAGTGATAGGTGTTTTGCCTCCAACCAAACTTGGTCCCCTTCATGGTACTGTGTTGGTGGGATCACTTTTGCGACTTTGTTGAGGGCATGTACTGCCACTTCTCAATGCTCTTTGGTGCACCTATGTCTATCCTCCATGGTTTCATTATTAGTGGTCAAAATCAGCTCTTCTGTTACCTTGGGGTGATATCCAAGGATAATCTTGTGTGGACTTGATTTGGTTGTTGCATTTGGCCAGCAGTTGTGCACAAATGTGGCAATAGGTAGCAGGTCAGCCCAGTCATCTTGTCAGGCTGATGTATAGAGTCAGAGATATTGTTCAACCCATCAGTTCTTTCATTCAGTAAGTCCATCTGTCTGTGGGTGGAAGGCCATGCTGATGTTTCTCTCTATTTTCAACTTTGCTGTTAGTGCTTTGGTGAAATGAGAGGTGAAGCATGGGTCTCAGTCTGAGATTATCTTGGACAGTACTCTGAACCATGGGAAGAGGTGTTGAAGGTATAGGCAGGCTACACCTTCGCCTGTAATTGTTGTCACACATGGAATGAATAGTGCTGCTCATGAACATCCTTGGTCAACAATGGTAAGGATGGCATCTTTTCCATCTGATTTGGGTAACTGAGTGATAAGATCCAGAGCTATGATGTTAAAGGGACGCATCTGTGAGTCTCCCTGGATATGATAAAGGGGTGTCTTTTTCTTTGTGGTATGGATTTTGTGCTGTTGGCAATGAGCGCATCCATCTACATATCGTTTTATCCAGGTGTTTACTCTGGGCCACCAGTAGTGTTGTATGGTAAGAGCTATAGTGTTGTCTCTGCCTGGATGCCCCACTGTGGGTGAGTCATGCAAGTGGGATAGGATGTCACATCTTAGCTGTAGTCTAGAAGGTAATGCAAGTCTCCATCCCTTCATGTATCCTTCCGGTAATTTCCTTACTTCTTGCAAATCGCACCATGATTCCATTTCTGCCCTTCTTTTTTGCTGCACTTCTCTTACTCATTGGTCAAGGGAGCTCATTGGCATTGATGCTCTGGTGATAAACATTGATGAGGGGAGAAGGGTGAGATCTGTATTGTCCTCTTTGCCTTGGTCTACTCCTGGTGGTCTGGATAACATATTGGGGGTTGTATGGATCTTTCTGGGGACATGCTTGATAATCAGGTTGTAGTCTTGGATTTCAGCAAACCACCTAGCTACTTGTCAATTGACCTTTCAAGGGGTCTTCCAGTATGTTAGGTTGGCGTGGTCTGTGAGAATGGTGACTGGAATGTCTGTGGCTGCTACATGAGGGCAGAAGCGTTTAAGGGCTTTTAGAACCCCTAAGAATTCTCTTTCGTATATATCATAATTGCGTTCTGTAGGTGTGAAAGTGTTGGAGTAGTAATCAATGGGGCACAGCATTGGTTTGTTAGTGTGTGGGTTGAGTTCTCCCTCCTGCGAGAGTACGGCACCCACACCATATGCGGATGTGTCTGTGGCAAGAAAGAATGCTTTGGAATAATTGGGTTGGCAAAGGATCAGTTTGCTACACATCAGTGTTTTCAGGTGTTCAAACACATTTTTGCAGTGGTCATCCCATGTGAATGGCATATCTTTTCTGGTTAGTTGGATAAAGGGGCATGCTATGATGGAGTAGTTGGGTATGAAGTATCAATAGAATCCTGTAAGGCCTAGGAACGTGCGGACATCTTTGACATTTAGCGGTCTGGGCCAATCTGCAACTCCTTTTACTTTAGCTGGGTCCATCTGAACTGTACTGTCTTCTAGCACTACACCTAGGAATTCCACTTTCCACTGTTCAAAGATGCATTTCTCTGGTTTGAGGTACAGGTCATGCTGCCACAGTTTGTCTAAGATTTGATGGACACATTGTTCATGGAATTCAGGATCATCTTTTGTGGCAATGAGAAGGTCGTCCATATAGATGATGAGCCATCCTTTCGCTATTTCTTTGGCAAAGATCACATTCATCATTGTCTGAAAGGTGGCTGGGGAGTTTGTTAGTCCAAAGAACATTACAGTAGGTTCAAATAGTCCCTGGTTCATGATAAAGGCGGCCTTCCACTCATCTCCTTCTTTGATGCAAACATTGTTATACCCCCATCAGATATCAAATTTGGTGAATAGCTTGGCTCCTTGTACCTTGGCTATAAGCTCTGGGATTAATGGGAGTGGATAGCAATTGTGGACAGTCCATTAATTTAGGTGTCAATAGTCTTATACCAGTCTCAACTTTCCATCCTTCTTTTTGATGAAGAAGAAAGGGGCTGTGTATGGGCTTTTGGAGGGACGTATATAGCCTTTACTTTGTTGCTCTTTGACAAAGCTCAGTAATGCTTTTTGTTCATCTTGAGTGAGTTGATAGACTTTGCCTGGTATGGATGTGGGTGCTTCAGGTTTCAGTTCGATAGCGTGGTCCCATATGCGGGGTTCAGGGAATCATTGGGCTGCTTCTTTGCTAAAGATGTGAGCATGTCTTTGGTATTTCATTGGGATTTTACCACTTCCCTTTTGTGAACCTGCTTCTTCTGCTAATTTGGATGCAAGGGTTTGCTTCTTTGCTGTTTCGGTGAATGTAATTTTTGCCATATGGATTGAGTTGTTGAGGGGTTGGATGTGTCGTATCATGGTTTTATGACCTCTTGGCATAATTCTGCATTTCCCAATTCTTGTTTGAGTGGCTACCTTTGTTCTGAGGATGAGGGGTAGTTGGTCACTTTCTAACCATCCTCTCACCCAGTCTATCCTCGGCTGTGTAGCAGTGAACCATGGGTATCCCAGAATGACCTTTTGATCTCCTAGATCAGTGAGGAAGAATCATAACCACATTTTCTGACTTCCTGTCTGCATTTCTAAGTCAGTATAGTGCTCAATATCTCCATTCTTATTTCTTGTTCCATCTACATTGTAGACTGGTTGTGGTCATTCTAGTCATTTAATGGGGAAGCACATTTCTTGCATGTACTTCATGTGGATAAAAGTTTTGGTTGCTCCTGAGTCTAGGAGTGCAATAGTTTCGGCCCTCTTTTTGGACAGATGGATGAAGAGACATAACTGCATAGATTTCTGTACAGAGAGATACATCCTATCTGAGCCCATTCTCCTAATCCAGGCCGCACGGATTAGGCCTCCAAAAGATTTCCCTCTTTTGCTCCCAACCAATTCATCAGCTCATCCTGGTCATCTGGGGACAAAGTGTCAAGTTGTTGTTGAATGTTGTCCACTTTGGATATACTAGCCTCACTCTTGTTGTCTTTGGGTGACCAATTGATTAGTTGGGCTGTGCAAGTATTGGCTCATTGCTGTTTGGAGGGACATGTGTGAGCAAAGTGTCCTTGTTGCCCACAGGTAAAGCACACACCCTGAGTTCTATGCTGAATGTAATCATTGTCTGTCCTTACTACGTTCCCTTGGGATTGTCCTCCCCTTTGTCCTCTCCAGTTGTTTCTGGGGGCTCAAGCTCTGTCTACATCCATTGGTACAGGTTGGTTGTTCCATGTTCATGGGGCAGTAGTAGAGTTGTATGGGACTTGCCCAAAGTTTTGTCTGGGGCTTTGATTGGATGGTGAGGGTCGATTCTGCCAGTTGTTTTGGAAGGGCGGTCATCATTGGTTGTTGGTCAGTCAGGTGTAGAGAGTGTCGATAATTCTTTGGGATGCTGTGACATTAATTGCTTTTGCCTTCATTTAGTTGTAGGTATTAACATTGGTATCTTCTAGTACCTTTTGTCCAACACTGCGCAGTAGTCCTTGCAGGAATGGTTGCATCGTATTCTGGTCCATAGGGTTGTAACCCACTTCATGCGCTACACTCTCGAAGGTGGAGATGTACTCATCTATCTCTGGCCATCTCATTTTTAACTCTTGCAGTTTGATGTGAGCTTTCTGAGCCTTTTGAGAGTCAAGGAATTGTGCTTTAAAGTTTTGGATGAAGGTATCCCAGACTGCTTGCACATCATTGGCTGGTTGAAGAGTGCTGAGCCAGTCAAGTTGTTGTTCCATCAATCAGTTAACTTTGGATCCTTTAATGTGCATAAGCACTATAGCTACACGTTTGATAAAGGATGCTAGAGCTGGGACATTGTGGTTAACCAAGAAGTAGGTTTGGAGTTCTCGCAGGAAGCTCTCAGCTTTCATGCAGTCTCCTTTAAAGACCAATGGTAGGGCTCCCATGGGTTTCCCATTCCCTAACATTTGGCCTCCTCCTAGGGCATTTCCTCCACCTCCTGGCGGTGGACCGCCAGGTGGGCCTCCTCCTCCTGATCCTCTGGGAGGTCCTCCTCCACCTGGACCTCCTCCAGCTGGAGTTGTGGTTGTTATCACAGTTGCTGCTAGCAACATAGTGATTGAGTTGATGCTTGCCATGGTTTCATTGACAGGGATTGTGACAACTGGAATGTTGATTGGTGAGTTTTGAATTTGCTGGTTTACAGGGTCTTCTCCTTCTTTGCTTACAGAGGTGTTTTCCCAGTTGTGGATGATGGGAACGTCTTCATAATTGTAGGGGGCTTCTCCTTCTTGTTCTCCATTATAGTGGTCAATTTTTGGTATTCTTCTGCCTAGAAAGGGGTCTCTTCCTTGACTTCCCCACTGGAGAGCGTACCACCATTCTCCTTGTAGATGTACTGCTCATACTTGTGTTCCTCCTACCCTGAAGGCATATGCATGGAACAGAAAAATCTGATCTTCCCAATAGACAGCTGTGTTTTGTTGTGCTAGACTTCTGTTGATGGGAAGGGCAATATATCATCTCTCTTCAGGTGCCATGGTGATAAAGAAGTCAAATCTAATGTCACCAGCAACAGCAGTGACATGTTAGACCTCATCAGTAGTGCGAATACTGAAGGTTTCAGGAAGAGACTCAGCAGATGCCTCTATTATAACAGGTGGAAAGTAGCTTGTGCCGCTGCTGAATGACTCATTGATCATACTAGAGTCTGATGCCACCCAAGGTCCATTGGGTGATTGCGAGATGCAGAGAGCTACACAGATAACACTGAGGAGAGCAGAACAGGCCACAGCTACTCCTAGAGATGATAGAAACAAGTCACTACTCCTATTTGACAGGAGACTCAACTTAGAGTCTCATCTCAATGCATGCCTGTGCATTTATACTACTGTACAGGTTGAAGTACTACTGCTACTCAGAACTTGGCCGTGTTCTGGCCATTTGGCTTACTACTATGCTTACAGAGGACCCAGGATGCTGACTACAATGCTAACTATGAAGTCCAACCTGTATCACTAATCCCCAGGCCCAGACAGGCCTACTGCACCTGGGGGTTAAATGCAACCTCTACTTGCCATCAGTGGTTCTCTTGCCCTCATGCAAGCCACCCTGTGATAGGTCAGCACAAGTCCCTGCTAGCACACAGGTGTGATGGAGATGCCGCCTCCTGTCTGTGATACTGTATGGCCAGAACACTAATGTGTCCTGCCTCTGCATGTGCTTCTATGTATTGAAGTAATTGTAAGGCTTTTTATAGTAGTCCTAATACTGCTGAAGCACTACCCACAGCTCCAGGGGAGTCATGTCAGAGATGAGCCAGCAGCCACTTCCCTAGAGGATGCAGACATGAAATGTCCACTGCTTTAGTGGGTCTGTGGAGTCTCTGATTAACGCCTAGATGATTGGGCACATGACTAAGTAGCTAGGGCATGGGTATCCTGACTGTGGGGCATTGCACCCCAGAGGCTGCAATGGGTACTTATGCCAGTCAGACCCATATCCCTAGACTACTGTGTGTCTACTTTATTTATGTAGTGTGGCACAGTTGTAACTAGGCCCAAGCGCTAGGGGTGTGACTAACCCCTGCCTTGTGATTGACCTAAAGCTGCTCCCACTGAAGGGCAGACAGCCAACTGTTCATCAGGCCTATAGCTAGTCTGAGCTTCCCCAGACCCGCCTAAGCGCATAGGGCACTCTACACTAAGATACAGTAGGTGTGTAGTATAGTGCACAATGCTAGATGGGGTTTAGTGCATATCTCCTATGCCTAGGTCCATTATGCACCTCACATAAGGTCCTTAAGACCCCAGCACAGACCTAGCCAGGTTGATTACCCCTATGGGCTCAGCAGATCCTGTTAGTCAGAGTATATGGTGAACAAAGATGTTTACTCACTGTTAAGAATAGTGTGAGCAATAGAACTTTGTGTTGTGGTTGTAAGTTTAGAGTGCAGGGCCTATAACCTGATGAAGTGCAGCTAAATAGAGGTGTTCACACAGAGAAGAAAACTCTGTAGGAGATGAGACATCTTGCTCACTCCCAAGGGTGTATTTATAGTCCCTATGGTCTACATATGTCCATAAGCCCTTAAGGGGTGAGTACAGGCATCCACAATATCGCATATACACTATATTCTACATATGGATGAGTCCAATGAGTCTGCACATACCCTGAGCCCTCAGAAGGGGTACATGTAAGCATAGAACCATGCTAAAAGGTCCATATGTGAATGTAACTACATGATCATAAAGACAGTAGGTAAAGTGTCAATCTGAAACAGTTCAATCATACAATAATTGGGTCAGATAACAAAAGAGAGTTCTTAGATCAGCCATAAGGGTGTAATCACATTGTTCTAGGGTATCATACATACATAGGTGTCAATGCAGTCCATGTGCTGACATGTGCTCACTAAGTCCATAATTGTCCTGGAGCAGTAAGTGCCCCTTGTAATGTCTGGGCCTGTTCTACTGAACCCCTGAGCATGAGACTGTCCAGTCCAGGCATAGCCATACAGATGTTCCATCTCAACATGTCCTCACACCACCAGCATCAAGGCAGCATCAGCAGCCTGCCCTCACCCCCCACACCCAGACAATTGGTTGTCTGAGTGTCAGACAATCCAACAATCCCTGTCATCCCATCCCTGGCCATTCCACATGCCCTCCATGCACACCATCTCTGCCTTTGTTCTGATTTTTTTATATCATGCAAAGCAATACAAAGCAGGCACACATATATTGTATTACATTTAAGGATATGTGATAGTATGTGATAGTATGGCACATAAGGATGTAGTTAAGATGGTGGCTGCAAGGATGTAAATATTTAACCTGAGGGAGGAAGGCAATGGAAAGACTAAGCACTTAAGTGTCAATGAATGCACAATGACATGCAGGATATTAATGAATGTCCCCATTTCTTTTTTACGTGTACTCTTTGACTGCCAACTCCAATCTTCATGCACATGTTGGATATGGCATAGAGCCCATCCCTGGCCTTTTTTTTTTCTTTCTCCTTATGCATGCTCAAGTTCTCCCCTCTGTCTGTCTCTTTCCTTCAGCACATCCTCCCCTTGAAGCAGCATTGATGCTTTATCTTGCTGCCTCAACTGGAACAACTGTTGCACCTTACTCTCTGCCTTTTTGCCTGATGACTGCCAGTCTCAAGCTGTGCCTTCTGCCCATCTCCTTTCCTTCCACACATCCTCCCTTCAAGCAGCATCAACAAACTGTCTTGCCACCTCAAGTTGAACAGCCATTGCACCTCACTCTCTACCTTTTCACCTGAAGACTGCAAGTCTCAACCAGTCTCTTCTGCCATTGTCACATTCTCAGCATACCACACAACTTTAAACTCAAGGAGTATGGTATGTCACCCTTTTGCTCTTTCCCCCATTTAAATACATCATCTGCAGACCTCTTATTTTCGGCCTCTCAACCTACTCCTTTATGGTGCCCCCTCTGCCTTTATCCTCTATAGGCACATATGCACAGCACTAAGGCTGTAGCCTGTGCCAGAAGCCCTTGGCATGATGCAGAGCATAGCTAGTGCCCAAGCAGAGGGACACCCTGATCTGTGCTGATGTCTGGGTCACACCACCTTTTCTCATGTCCCCTCCTGGCCACACTGTCATCCACTGGTGGTCTGTGCCCATGAGGTGATGCGGTAGGTGTCAGGGCAAGAGCAGTGGCAAGCCAATCTGCAAGTATCATTCCATTATTCTCATAAAAAGACCCAGTAGGCCAGTGAGGTGCATGCCTCTATAATCAGTCATAATGAGAAGGACCCTGCTTGTGATTGCACCCCCCACATGCAGTGTTTGTCCTATCTGGGAGCCTTTATGAAAGTGATGGAATGGTGACTCCTTCCACTCACAGTCGTCTGCATGCAGAGGTTAACAATCTCATTTTAGGCATGGAGGTGCTGCCCAAGCAGTAGGCAAGATCTCAGGCTTTGATACCTAATGACACTATGCCACAACCTGGATTCATCACAACTATCATTCATTCCATGCTAACACTCTTTCTCAGGCTTGCTGGGTGATTTTGGGCAATAGTACTGTTTAGGGAGTAAGTGGCATAGTCAGTGACTTCAATACCTAACAAATTGCTAATTCTAAGGATGATGATCAGATGGCAAATAGAGTCAGGAAATGGGTGAGCCAGTCCTTTTTTTTTTAGAATCCAATTTTATATCCCAAGCCAGTCCATATTGTATCTTAATCACACATAGCTATTTGGTTTGCAATCCATTCCCAGTCTCTGAGAATCTGATATTTTGTAGACAATCATGTAGTGAGCTAGCTAGAGCAGTGAACAATGTAGGCACTCATAGCTTAGCTAATCATTACATGTTTTCATGATTTTGGTGCCTCTTGCATTTGTCTTATCTCTCTGCCATCTCACCTGGGTCCTTCAAATTTTGTTTACTCACACTCCACCAACAATGGCACCACAACAAAAGCATCACATCCCTCAGTCACAGGCTCCCATGCAGCAGTCATGCCCCCATGTACAAGCTGTTATTTGAGAACAAGAAGAGCACTTCAATCTTGGCAACATCTCTGGCAGTGATGATGACCACAATTCTGCCACCAACAGCCCTCACAATAACATGGCTACCCCTGCCCAGGTGACTAATGTCTGGGTCAATAATCCTGACATGCTGACTTCACACAAAGGCATCACAGTTGAAATTCAATATTTTTTTGAGAAGCATGGCAAAAAAATGGTCTGTAAAGAGTGCAAGTATGTCTCCCTCATGCTCATGTCTCAAACAATTACTTACCTGAATTTTATGCAGGAAAGCAAGAGAGGTGGACCCATCCAACTGATCATCGAAAATTTATTATGTGTATTCACATAAGATGTTGAATACATCTCTCCACCCTCATATTGAAAAGCATCATCTACAGCTTTATTTGACTGTGGCAAATGAGAGAAACTGGCCAATTATGTTGCCAGGACTTGTGTCACAAGCTCAATTGTGGGAGGCTAGTGAGGCTGCTGCATCACAAGATGAACTGCCCAACCACTTTGATGAGTGTATCTTCCACCAGGATCTGTTGGATTTTATCATAGCAGATGATCAGGTATGTTTCTTTCCATGCCATTTTTACTTTTACTAATCTTATTTTTTTCCCAACATTCAAGTCTCTGAACATTGTGGAATGCCCTGAATTCCAAAGAATGTTTCTCCATTTATGAAAGGACCTCAAGGAAATGATGATTCCATGTTGAAGCAAGCTCCATGAATTAGTCCTCCAAGCTTGGAGGCAGCATTTCCAGGTCCTACAATGTGAACTTCAAGTATGTATAGTAGATGCTCTTATTGGATGTATTCTGATCTTATCCAGGCTGTGGTGGGGCAAATATCTTTTACAATGGATATGTGGTCCAATCAAAATCATTGATCTTACCTGGCAATCATGGCCTACTGGATTGCCAGCATTGAGGACTCAAACACTTTGAAACTCAAGACAGCACTCATTGCTTTTCACCACCTTTATGGTAGACATGATGGGAGCTCACTTGCTGCTGTAGTCTTGCAGCTTCTTGATAGGGCTGGTGTTACCATCAAGGTACTGTGATTGTATTTACCAGGATGAATCTGATGTCTTATCTTGAGGTTGGGCATGTCACTATATCAGGAAAAACCTTATTTGCAAATTTCTCAACATTCTCCAAATCTAACCTAAAATTTGGCAAACTAAACCAAAATAGTCAAAACCTAACATATATTTGTAAAACTGAACATATATTTGTAACATTGAACATACATCTGTAAATTGAACATATATCTGTAAATCTAACATATATTTGTAAAATCCAACATATATTCATAACATTCAATAAATCAGTTTCTCTGTTGTACTAAATAATAAAGGTTAATGAACAACTCGACTTAGCAATTTCTGCTGCAGGAAATGCATGTGACTGCATTTCTGCAAGTAATATTTTTCATTTTTATTGTTTTCACATTGAATAAAATGACTTATCAAAAGGGTTTTACCATAATAAGGCTTATCCTATGGCAAGTGCTGTGCTCAGCCAAACTACAGGGCCCATGACATAATGTAATCTGATGCAGAAAGTAGCCAACTGTCAGTCTGTCATGCCCATAGGAATCAACTGCAAAAAAAAGCTAGCTGGAGCCAGGCAAGTGGGTGCAAAATGGCATGGAAACACTGCATCACATGTAGAACAGACTTGTTGTGTTTCCAAACCCAAACAAGACCTGCGCCTGCTGCCTGTGCCCACCACACTCACCCACCTGCACCATGTGTGTGAGTCAATCTTTTCTGCATCTTGCCACACCTTGGCCACCCCTGCCTGCCTGCCTCCACAATGAGTCTGGTGAGTAGTCTTAACTTTTTTATTCTTGTGTTCACATTTCCAATCTGCCCATGTCCATGTCCCTGTGCCTGTGTCTGTGTCCACATCCCCATGCCTACATCCATGTTCCTGTGCCTGCACCCATCTGCACTCATGCCTGCTGACTCACACCTCACCTCACCTGGCCACACCTGTTGTGGCCACCCCTGCCTGCCTGCCTCTACAATGAGTCTGGTGAATAGTCTTTACTTTTTTTACTTTATTCTTATGTTCATGTTTCCAATCCACCCACATCCATATCTGCATCCCTGTGCCCACATCTATGTCCCTGTGCCTGCATCTGCATCCACATCCCTATGCCTACACCTGTCTGTGCTCACACCTGCCAACTTGCACTTGACCTTGCCCAGCCACACCTGTTTGTTGAGATAGAACATCTGCACAGCTATGCCCAGACCAGACAGTCTCACACTCAGGGGTTTGGTAGAACCAGCCTGGACATTACAAGGGGCACTTAATGCTCCAGGATAATTACAGACTTAGTGAGCACATGTCAGCACATGGACTGCATGGACACCTACATACATATGATACCCTAGAACAATGTGATTACACCCTTATGGCCAATCTAAGAACTCTCTCTTGTTATCTGACCCAATTATTGTATGATTGAACTGTTTCAGATTGACACTTTACCTATAGTCTTTATAATCATATAGTTACATTCACATATGGACCTTTTAGCATGGTTCTATGCTTACATGTACCCCTTCTGAGGGCTCAGGGTATGTGTAGACTCATTGGACTCATCCATATGTAGAATATAGTGTATATGCAATATTATGGATGACTGTACTCACCCCTTAAGGGCTTATGGACATATGTAGACCATAGGGACTATAAATACACCCTTGGGAGTGAGCAAGACATCTCATCTCCTACAGAGCTATCTTCTCTATGTGCACAACCTCTCTTCAGCTGCACTTTATCACTGTTGTGGCTGCCCCTGCCTGCCTGCTTATGCAATGAGTCTGGTGAGTAGTTTTTACTTTTTTACTTTATTCTTATGCTCACATTTGCAACTCACCTGTGTCTGTGTCCCCCTGCCCTGTGCCTGTGCCTCTCTGCGCTCACACCTGCCAACCCACACACACCTGCCTGTCCCTGCACCTTGCCCTGCATCCACCTGCCTGGCTGCACCCTGCGCCTGCCAACCCACACCTGACCACACCTGGCCACAGCTGTTGTGGCTGCCCCTGCCTGCTAGTGCATGGGTGTAGGTCAAATATCAGTGTATCATTCTGTGGTTGCCCACTTTTTTGCAATGTCATAGCATATTTTTTAATCCTTTAATTTACCAATCAATTTGTATAATTAGTGATACAAGAGAATGATAACCCTATTTGCTGATAATATTAAGGAAATGCAGTAAAATAAAAAAGTTGAATGTATCCAGATTGACAAAAACTTTGTAAAATAAAGACCAAATTGTTAGAGCATTGCATATAATTAGTGAAAATATGCTTAAATTTTGACAAATTAGACCATATTTCAGAAAATTGAGGAGGGGGACCTTCCTAATTTGCCAAATATGGAGTTTGCAAATTTGCTCAAATTTGAACAAACTTGAGCACATTTGAAGATATTTATACAAATGTGAGGGTGAGGTTTTTCCTGATAGTGTTGCAATGTCCAAATAAGGACTAGATAAGATCAATCACTGATATGTGATTGGTTAGGTACTGGGTACCAGTACCCTATGTAATATTAGTATTTATATAGGGAGGTAAGTCCAAAAAAGAAGTTGGTTTAGGTCATGTGACAATAATCAGGTCTGGTGACAAAAGAAGGTATTTAGATTGGCCATAGGGCATAATCACATTGTTCTAGGGTACTGTCCATACATAGGTGTCCATGCAGTCTATGTGCCAACATGTGCTCACTAAGTCTGTAATTGTCCTGAAGCAATAAGTGCCCCTTGTACTATCTGTGTAACCAGCCTGGAGGGATGGTAAGGCATCGCACTTCTGTAAGTTCAAGAACCAGCCATGTGTGCATCATTGTGGAGTATCAGTGCATGTGATTGTCAATGTTCCATGTTCCAGCCTTTGTATGATATCATAAGTGGAGTACTATGTAGTAGGATAAATAGGGACCACTTATCATTGTGAGACGGTAAGTTGAGTCTCCTGTCTCAATACCAGTGTTATTCTGTCCACTGTCATCAGGGTGGCCCCTAGGACATACTCTGGGGCAGTGACCCACTTCTATAAGCCTTCTAAGTCGCTTCAGAGGACTTAGCTTTCTACTTCAACCCCTATTGTGTCTAAGTGTTACTTGCCAACGCTCCTGGCAGTGACATTAGACTCAACTTTCTTTCACAATGGCTAGTAGTTCTCAAAGTCAAGCCATGGTTATCCATAGCAGAGAGGTCATCAAGGGCTGATCAAACGAGCGAGTCAGAAGGCTCGAAGCAGACCACATACACAATGCAGCTGGACACCCCATTTTAGTGATTGTCCCAGCAGACAAATGACTCAGAGGAAGAACAAGACAGGTCTGCTACTATAACAACCAGTGGAGACACATCCAATATAGTGCAAATAGTGATACATTCCTCTTAGGAGAAGCAGTTCCCCAACTTGCAG
The DNA here is from genome assembly GCA_022376555.1 of Russula compacta. NCBI lineage: Eukaryota > Fungi > Basidiomycota > Agaricomycetes > Russulales > Russulaceae > Russula > Russula compacta. Next base: position 26,962 of record WTXH01000024.1, read on the forward strand.
AGTACGATGAGTCTTCTTCTGAAGAAGTTGAGGAAGAAGAACAAGTAGACAAGCAAATCTGCCACACACCTATTGAACAAGGACTTCAAACTGCACCCCCCACACCTGAGCAACCAACTGTTCCCCTATGCTCATACACACCCCATATTGACGACACCTTTCCCCTACGATTGTTAACTCCAATCCCTTCAATCCCAACTGACACACTCCCAGCTGGGATAGTACTTCCCAGCATCTCCCAAGCAATGACAATGACAACCACCCAAGTAAGCACCACCACAGGCAGTAGCAATGCTCCAACTGGAACCCAGGCCACAGTTTAAAAGGTCCTAAGCAACCTACAGAAAGCCCTGCAATGGGGAGACCCAGGAGCAGGAGGAGGAAGACCAGGAGGCGGTGGCCCTGGTGGATGTAACCGGCCTGGGGTGATGGTTCAACACCATCGCGCCCCTGTAAGTTGCGGAACCGGCCAACTAGAGTGTTTGTACCCTGTTTCATATTTGCGCCCCATTTCATGTGTATCAGCTCGTGATTTCTTGAGCCATCTTTGCTACTAGCTGTTATTGTTCTCCTATTGTTTCAGGTATAAATAGGTAGCACTGCCCCTTTCAGGCCCTAGGCCTGCCCTCAAGTACTATGTACTATAAATAGGGGACTCATTACACCTGGTAGAGGCAAGTTGAGTCTCTTGTCTCAATACTAGCAGTGTTCTACTCTATCGTGGGTGGCTACTGAGTCGGAGCTCAGCAAGCGGTAACCCAGACCTCGACATTGACTTGCAGGTCGACTTCATCTCTATATGTCTTCTAGGACACGTGAGTCCTAGCTCATCAACTTAGCATGTCTATTGTTGCTGTCAAACCCTTGGTGGTGACATTAGACTCAACTTCCTTCCAATACGGCTAGCAGTTCAGAAGGGACACTGCAGACTATAACCCTCGATTGGGTAGATGCCGTTGGAGGCAGAAGGAACCACAGGGTTCGGTATATTTCCAAAGAACACCTGGCTAATCCCACGGACCGGGATATACAGATCATTGTCACAGCAAGAGGCAAAGCACTGACCAACCCAAAGCTGGTGTGCATCCACAACGACAGGTGGAGAGAAGTCCACTGGACTGAGGGATGATACACCCTAGGAGCAGCAGTCCCTCGATTACACGAATATGACACAGAGGGATCAGAAGCGGACGAGCTTCTCGACGAAGAGCTAGAAGAACCAGAAGTCATCTCAGACACAGAATCAGATGAGGCGGTCAAAGAAATCGACGATGCCTTCAATAAAATCAAAATCACCCCAGTAGAAGAAAAAGTGCCAGTATTCCCCATCAGGACCCTCACTCCACTCCAGGGACTACCCACCGACGCTCTACCATCAGGAGCCAGAATCCCCAGCCTCTCACAAGCCATGTCGACACAAACCACTACAGCTACAGCTGTTGCCGCACAGCCATCCACTACCACCCAAAACGCACCACAACACATTCAGAATGTCCTCAGACAAGTCCTCAAAAGATCGGGACCACCAGCAGGAGGACCAGGAGGACCAGGAGGACCAGGAGGACCAGGAGGGCCAGGAGGGCCGGGAGGACCGGACCCAAATGCACCCCAAGTACCGGTGGCAGCAGCCGCCAATGTAAAGACCATGGGAGCGCTCCCCCAAGTCTTTATGGGAGACAGGTCCAAGGCCGACGACTTCATCGAAGAAGTCAAAGGATATCTGCGCTTGAATGCAGATGTAGCGGGATATAACTCCCCTTTTAAGAAGATCGCTTTTACCCTTACCCTCATCAAGGGGGAAAGCACAGCCCAATGGGTCAGAGACATGGGTGAATGGATCGATAGGCTCCACATGCCCCAAGACAACATCCCGGCTCTATGGGACCAATTCCTACTGGAGTTCAGTCAACAATTCCAGGACACACAGGCGGCCCAGTGGGCCAGGAACGAACTCAGGGACTGCCGGATGAAGGGGTCCGACTATGACGAGTACATTACCAGGTTTGAAAGCCTGGCAAGGAAGGCTGGATATACGTTAGGAAACGAGGAAATGTACAATATCTTCCTCCAAGGGATCCCAGCATCACTCCTACATGACACCTTAAAACCGCCGATTCCTCTCAACTACCATGACCTCAAGGAGAAGGTCAAAACCATCGCACAGGGAAAGACCATCATAGATGGTATTCTAAAGAAAACCTTGGGGGCCCAATCACCATTCCAGCGATTCAACAACCCACCTAGGCCACCGCCGTTTCAACAAAGAAACTGGCAAACACGATACAACCAAGGGAATCGCCCCCAGTATAACTCAACAAACGCGCCACCATCAATGAACAACACCCCAGTACCCATGGACCTATCCAGAGGTCGCACCCCTAATAACTGGAGAGGACGAGGGAACTGGAGGCAGAGGGCGGGGCTGCCCGCAAGAGGAAACGTATCGGCACCAGGGTACGAGGCGATGCGATGCTTCAACTGTGGCAGAGAAGGGCATTTCGCCCGTGCCTGTCCCGAAAGGCGGCAACCGCCCAGAAACCCCTACAGACAAGGCCCTAGACAGGCTAACCTCATCAACTTCCAAGAGGAAGAAGACCAAGACTATCAAATGGCAGAACCGTCGGAGGGAACCTCCGTGGCCACTATGCGAGCACAACTCGAAGGGATGTCCCTCGATGATCAAATCAAACTAGCCAAAGAGATGGGAGTTGCACAGGATTTTCCCTCTGCCTAATCAGATCGGCCCTGCTTAGGCGGATTCATAGCGATAACGTGTACATATCGGCAAGAAAATCTATGACAGTTCGTTTCTATGCACGTTCAATTGCGAAAAGAGCCGAAGGAGTGGCCCTGGTGGACTCAGGGGCCACAGAAAACTTTATGAGCCTAGACTATGCCAAATGGTTGCGACTCCCCATCAAGCGACTGGCAAATCCAAGGCCCCTATTAATGTCGACGGGACAGAGAACAAAAGCGGGGCCCTCAAATACTACACCGACCTACAATTCAGAACAGGAACGCAAACCACAAACCAGAGATTCTTTCTCTCAGATCTGGGAGACCACAAGCAATCTTCGGATACCCATGGTTCGCCTCCGTCCAACCAAGGATCGACTGGAAAAAGGGATGGATTGACTTCACTCACCTCCCTATTGTCCTTTCAGCCCGAATGCTGCGAAAGCGGTATATGTACCCCGAACCAAGAATGTACCACGGCCACTCAAAAGGCAAACCGACACGTACCTCCTAGGGAGAGTAACAATAGGAGGCGCTGCAAGTAACCCGGAACCGAATGACACCATACCAGCCGAATACAGGCGACACAGCAAGGTCTTCAGCGAAGAAGACTCACAGCGAATGCCCAACTCCACCATATGGGATCACGCCATCGAACTACTACCCGGAGCACCCGACACAATGCCCGGGCGGTTACTACCCCTCATGCAAGAAGAGAAGGCAGAAATGCACAAATTCGTACAGGAGCACCTAAGAAGAGGAACCATCCACATCTCGAAATCACCATACGTGGCCAACTTCTTCTTCGTAAAAAAGAAAGACGGAAAGCTAAGACCGGTACAGGACTACCAGCCTGTCAACAAATGGACAAAGAGAAACAGGAACGTCTCACCCCTCATCCCACAAGTCGTGGACCGACTCAGCGGATGCACCAAGTTCACAGTGGTCGACGTACGATGGGGCTACAACAACATCAGGATAAAAGAGGGAGATGAGTGGAAAGCCGCCTTTCTCACCCACAAAGGACTGTTTGAACCGACAGTCATGTTCTTTGGTCTCACTAACTCCCTGGCCACCTTCCAAATGATGATGAACACCATCTTCCGACAGGAAGTAGGAGAAGGCTGGCTCTCTGTATACATGGATGACATCGCTATCCATACGGCTAAACACCACACGAGACAGAGGAACAACACATGGCCAGACATCGGGAGTATGTCCATCGCATGTTGGACAAACTGGAAGAAAACGACCTCTACCTCAAACCCGAGAAGTGCCAGTTCGAAAAGGAGGAAATCAAATACTTAGGGGTCATCGTAGGAAAAGGTCACCTCCGGATGAGCCCTAAAAAGCTACAGGGGATTGCAGACTGGTCTCCACCAAAGAACCCGACAGACGTCAGGAGCTTCCTGGGATTCACAGGCTACTACCGGTACTTCGTCCCGAACTACTCAAAAATTGCACGACCCCTACTCGAGCTGACAAAGAAAACCACACCCTGGCACTGGGGAGAAGCACAAATGAGAGCATTCAAAGAATTGAAGACAAAAATGTGTGGCAGCCCGGTGCTAATTCAACCAGACATCGAGAAACAGTTCACACTTCATGTTGACGCATCAGCATACAGCGTAGGCGCCGTACTCTCGCAGGAGAGACAGCACAACGACCTCACACCAACCTTGGCCCAGCAACACAAACCAGTACTACACCCAGTGGCGTATTACTCAGCAACGTTCACGCCCATGGAACAAAACTACGACATCTATGAGCGAGAATTGCTAGCCGTCATGAAGGCTCTAGCCCACTGGAGACACTACCTGGGATGGACAAAAACACCGTTCATAATCTGAACTGATCACACCAATCTCCAGTACTGGAAGTCGCCAAGAAATCTAAATCGACAACCGCACGATGGCATGCGGACCTCCAGGAATATGACTACATCCTGGAATACATCCTGGGCAAAACAAACACGGCAGCGGATGCACTGTCCAGACCATCGAACACAGACCATGGCGAGGACGATAACAAAGATGTCACGATCATTCCGCCCCATAGAATTTGAGCAGCACAGACAATTCATGGGAAAACCATCATACCAAACCTCAGGGAGCTCAGGCGAGCCATCGTCAGAAGCGCCCATGATACACCTACGTCCGGCCACCCAGGAAGAGATGAGACCCTAAGGAAGGTCCAAGAGCAGTATTGGTGGCCAAAGATGAAGGAATGGATCGCAGACTATGTCAGGGGATGTGCGACATGCCAGCAGACCAAGATACTGACACATCGCCCACGCGTCCCACTCTACCGAATCCCCTCAGAACCAGGCACCCTGCCATTCCAAACCATATCTATGGACCTAATCACCGGACTACCACCAAGACGAGGACTAGACGCAATCCTCACCATTGTCGATCATGGATGCTCCCGCGCAGCCCTATTTCTCCCCTGCTCCACCAACATTACGGGGCCAGGGATCGCCCAACTCTACCTCAACCACCTCTACCCCTGGTACGGACTGCCCAGGAAGATCATTAGTGACAGAGACCCGTTTCACGTCAAGCTTCGGGAAAGCACTCACCAAAAGACTAGGGATCCAACAGAACCTGTCCACAGCAGCGCACCCCCAGACCGATGGCCTTTCTGAGCGAAAGAACCAATGGGTGGAGCAATACCTGCGACTGGTGACAAGTGGACAACCGGATGACTGGACAGAATGGGTGGCGGTCGCCACTGCGGTGCACAACAACTGAAGAAACAGCACCATGGGACTATCTCCCAATCAGATCCTGATCGGATACGAACCAACGTTAGGGCCTGGAGACTTGGGGATCCAGACCAACAACGAGGCGGTAGAACAAAGGACGCGAAGAATGGAGGAAGCATGGGACCAAGCAATCGAGGCAATCAACAGAAAGGCGGCCGAAGCACCCGCGGTCAATACAACACCGGGGATCAAGTATGGCTGGAAGGGACCCACTTGAAACTCCCACATCAAGGGTCCAAACTAAACCCAAAATGATACGGTCCTTTCAAGATACTCAAAGAAGTATCCCCGGTTGCTTACCTCCTGCAACTCCCCGCCTCATGGTTGATCCACCCGGTGTTCCATGCATCCCTTCTTACCCCATATAGGGAAACAGACACTCACAGAGCTAACTACGCCCGACCCCCTCCTGACCTGATTGATGATGAAGAACAATACAAGGTGGAGCAGATTCGAAACCATCGCCATCAAGGGCGATCAAAGAAGCTCCAATATCTCATAAAGTGGCGGGGCTATCCCGAAAGCGATAACACCTGGGAACCAGCGGACCAGGTGCATGCCCCGGATCTCCTTCGGGAGTATCACAAGCGCCGGCCTTGACCGTTATAAAAGGGAAGCAGAAACCCCCGGCAAAATCATCAGCTCGACCTTCTCCTACTCATCTCACAACCATTTCATCCTCATGTCTTCCCCTGCTCCAATCCCAGTCCCAGCCCCGACCGCACTGACACGACCACGGAGACTGTCCAGTCTCCACCACAGAAGCCAGCCCCAGTCAGAGCACTGCTGCCCCCGCCTCCAACACCATTCACCTGCCCGGCGCGTTCCCCGACCTCGAAACAAACGCGTTCTGGGAAGGGCCCCTCTCCCCGGCACCGTACGATCCGTCTTGGACGGATACGAGAACCTTGCCCCGACCCAGCTCCGCCAGCTGGCTGCGGGCCTTGCTGCCACTCTTCAGCAGAGGGAGGCCCTCTTCCAAGACGAGGCGCGATGCCTCAAACGTCAGTTCGAGGACGTCAACCAGGACAACCGCGAGCTTAAAGCTCGCATCCAGCAGATCGACGGGGAACCCCTCTTGTGCCCTGATGGGTAGTCGAGAATGAGGGGAGGCTCCCCGAATTCACCATCACCACCCCCGACAGCGAGAAACCCGCCATATTCATCAAGCAGCTGGACGATGGGCGGGTGGCCGGGCTGGCAGCTAACCGATGGGCGACCACAACGCCCAAATCATCGACCTCTACGCGTGTCCCAACTTCGATGACTTCCCCCTCTCCCCACTCCCACCTTGGTTCCGCGCCCGCCTGTGGGGAACCGAGATCGACTACCACCCACTCCGGGAAGCCATCATCAACTTGGATGACTGGCCCCTCCTCGCCGAGGTCACACGCTACTGCATACTGGACCATGAGACGACATCTTGCGCGCCGAGCTATGCCTGGCTCAGGCAAACCTGGCAGCATCTGAAGCTGCAAAGCAGGCGTGCGAAGACCGACTCATTGCAGCAAGAGCTGCAAAGAAGATCCCCTGGTGGGAGTCGAGCGGCCACAGTTGGGCAGACGATCGGCGTGGAGGAAGACAGGATGAGGGCATCCTGTCTAGCGAGGGAGTGGTGTAACCGGCCTGGGGTGATGGTTCAACACCATCGCGCCCCTGTAAGTTGCGGAACCGGCCAACTAGAGTGTTTGTACCCTGTTTCATATTTGCGCCCCGTTTCATGTGTATCAGCTCGTGATTTCTTGAGCCGTCTTTGCTACTGGCTGTTATTGTTCTCCTATTGTTTCAGGTATAAATAGGTAGCACTGCCCCTTTCAGGCCCTAGGCCTGCCCTCAAGTACTATGTACTATAAATAGGGGACTCATTACGCCTGGTAGAGGCAAGTTGAGTCTCTTGTCTCAATACTAGCAGTGTTCTACTCTATCGTGGGTGGCTACTGAGTCGGAGCTCAGCAAGCGGTAACCCAGACCTCGACATTGACTTGCAGGTCGACTTCATCTCTATATGTCTTCTAGGACACGTCGAGTCCTAGCTCATCGACTTAGCATGTCTATTGTTGCTGTCAAACCCTTGGCGGTGACAGTGGAGGACCCCCAGGTGGCAGAGGACAACCAGCGGTGCCGAACCAACCTGTACAAGTAGCAGGCGACGTTAAAGCTATGGGAAGCTTACCCTAAACATTCTATGGGGATCAATCCAAAGCTGATGACTTCATCGAAGAAGTCAAAGGATACCTCTGATTGAATGCAGACGTACCTGGCTTTAACTCACCATACAGATGAGTAGCCTTTACTCTCACCCTCATCAAGGGCAATGAACCAGCCCAATGGGTCCGAGACATGGGCACATGGTTAGACACCCTCAATCCAGTAAATGACAATATCCCTGAAGTATGGGATCAATTCCTAGTTGAGTACCATGACCAATTCTAAGACACCCAGGCCAAACAAAGGGCCAGAAATGAGTTAAGAGAATGCAAGATGAGGGGCACCAACTATGATGAATACATTGCTAAATTCAAAGCTCTGGCCAGAAAAGTGGGCTATACCCAAGGCAACCAAGAAACATATAACATGTTCTTGGAAGGGCTGCCTACATTCATCCTTCTGGATGTCCTAAAACCACCGACTCCCATCAACTATCACCTGCTCAAGGAATGGGTTAAGTCCCTTGCTCAAAGTAAAGCAATCATAGAAGGCATCCTTAGGCCAAGGAATGCAACAGGAGGAGCACCTGCCCATGCAGGAAACCCCTTCCAGTGAATTACTAATGCCACTGGTCAGAGATGACCATTCTTTGCCCAAGGACAAGGGCAAGGGAACTGGAGAAGGTCCAATCAACCAGCATACAACTCCTCAAACACACCCCCATCCATAAATAACACCCCAGTCCCCATGGACATAGGACAAAGCTGTGCTCCCAACAACTGGAGAGGAGGAGGAAACCAAGGAAATTGGGGCCAAAGGCAACAAGGAAATGGAAGGAACACACAAGGAAGGACAATGCAGACCTCCACAACCAGCAATGCCTGCTTTAACTGTAGCCAGGTTGGACACTTTGCCAGGAATTGTCCCCAGAGGCAAAACAACAAACCCAACTACATGAACCTCATCAACTTTGACCCTGTGGAAAACAATGAGCCCTAGGAAAACCCCACCTCTACCGGGGATACTGTGGCAACCATGAAGGCCCAGTTAAATGCAATGTCCATGGATGAAAGGGAATGCTTGGCGAAAGAGTTGGAACCAAACAAGGATTTTTACACTGCCTGATCAGATCGGCACTGATTAGGCACAGTAATAGCGACAATGTATATCTCTCTGCACGGAAATCTATGACAATCTGATTCTATGCATGTACAATCACAAAAAGAGCCAAAACACTTGCCGTAGTGGACTCTGGAGCCACCAAGAATTTCATGAACCTGGCTTATGCAAAATGGCTGAAGCTCCCCATCAAACCACTAGCATGACCCAGGCCTCTATTCAATGTGGACAGAACAGAAAACAAAAGTGGAAGCCTGAAATATTACACAGACCTGGAAATACGCACTGGAACACAATGAACTAACCACCGTTTCTTCTTGACAGATCTAGGGGGGCATAAAGCCATACTTGGATACCCCTGGTTTGTAGCAACGCAACCCAAGATTGATTGGAAGAGAGGATGGATTGATATTGCGCAACTACCCATTGTCATCAGTGCACCAAATGCCCAAAAGGCAAAATATGTACCCAGAACATGTAACGTCCCTAGACCAATCAAGAGGGATTCTTACTTCCTTGGAAAGATTACCTTTGATGCCCCAACAAAATCTGCAATCCCATCAGTGCCAAAGGAATACCTAAGGCACAAGAAGGTCTTCAGTGAGCAAGAATCACAAAGGCTACCCCAGTACTCAGTATGGGATCATACCATCAAACTCCTCCTGGGAGCGCCAGCATCTCTACCAGGATGGCTGCTCCCCCTAACTCAAAAAGAAAAAGAGGAAGTCCACGAATTTGTGAAAGAACATCTATCCAGAGGCACCATCCGCCTATCCAAATCACCCTATGCTGCCAACTTTTTCTTCATCAAGAAGAAAGATGGCAAACTCCAACCCATTCAGGATTATAGACCTCTAAACAAATGGACAAAAAGAAACTGAAATGTTTCCCCTCTCATTCCTTAAGTAATAGATCAATTAAGTGGGTGCACTCTGTTCACAAAGTTCGACATTAGATGGGGGTACAACAACATATGGATCAAGGAGGGCAATGAATGGAAAGCCACCTTTCTCACCCCAGAAGGATTATTCAAACCCACAGTCATGTTCTTCGGACTTACAAACTCCCCAGCAACATTCCAAATGATGATGAACACGATTTTCAGAACTGAAGTAGGGCAAGGATGGCTCTTGGTATACATGGACAACCTAGCTATTCACACTGCTAGGTTCTCCCACAAAACAGAGGAACAACACATCCAACAGCACCAGAGATATGTACATCAAATACTAGACAAACTAGAAGCAAACAACCTCTACCTCAAACCCAAGAAATGCGAATTTGAGCAAGATGAAATCAAATATCTCGGTGTCATTGTTGGAAAGAATAGACTACAAATGCACCCAAAGAAGCTCTGAGGAGTTGCAGACTGGTTGCCTCCACAAAACCCCACTGACATATGAAAATTCTTAGGTTTTACAGGATACTATTGGTACTTTGTCCCTAATTACTCCACAATAGTCCAACCACTCCTAGACCTAACAAGGAAGACTACCCCTTGGCACTGGAACAAAACACACTTGAAGGCGTTTGAAGAACTTAAAACACAAATGTGCAAAAGCCCAGTACTAATTCAACCAGACTTCGACAAACAGTTCATCCTCCAAGTTGATGCATTGGCATATGGCGTGGGTGCCATACTCTCACAGGAAGGCAATCACACCACACCCACACTAGCCAAATGCCACAAACCAGTGCTCCATCCCATCACCTACTACTCAGCAATGTTCACACCCACCGAATGAAACTACAATATCTATGAACGAGAACTCCTAGCCATGATGAAGTCCCTGGCACACTGGAGACAATACCTAGGATGGACAAAAACCCCCTTTATCATCTGCACAGACCATGCCAACCTCCAATACTGGAAAGCCCCTAGAAACCTCAACAGATGGACAGCATGATGGCATGCAGACTTGCAAGAATATGATTACCAACTGGAATATATCCCAGGAAAGTCCAACATGGTAGCAGACACATTGTCCAGACCACCAGGGGTAGATCAAGGACAGGAAGACAATAAAGACGTAACTATCATTCCCTCTCAATGCATATGCATAGCCACCACTACCCAAGGACAAACAATAGTGCCTAATGTACAGAAAGTCAAGCAAGCAATAGTCAGTAAAGCCCATGATACACCCACCATGGGACATCCAGGGCAAGACAAAACACTTAGGAAGGTCCAAAAGTATTACTGGTGGCCAGGAATGAAAGCATGGATCACCGAATACATCAAAGGATGTGCAATATGTCAACAAATGAAGATCCTCATGCTCAAAAAGCACACTCCCATCTATCACATACCCACTCAAGAAGGAACCCTACCCTTTCAGATGATTGCAATGGACTTGATAACTGGGCTACCAATGCAGAATGGCAAGGATGCCATTCTAACCATTATAGACCATGGATGCTCAAGAGCAGCTATATTCCTGCCATGTTCAACAACAATTACAGGTCCTGGCTGTCACCACCAAGGGTTTGACAGCAACAATAGACACACTAAGTCGACAAGCTAGACCTTGCAGTGGCCTAGAAGACTGATAGAGAGGAAGTCGACCTGCAAGTCGATATCGATGCTCGGGTTACCGCTTGCTGAGCTCCGACTCAGTAGCCACCCATGATGAAGTAAAACACTGCTAGTATTGAGACAAGAGACTCAACTTGCCTCTACCAGGTGTAATGAGTCCCCTATTTATAGTACATAGTACTTGAGGGCAGGCCTAGGGCCTGAAGGGGCAGTGCTACCTATTTATACTCGAAACACTAAGGAGAACAATAGCGACCAATAGCAAAGGTCACTCAAGAAATCACAGGCTGATTGACATGAAACGGGGCACAGACATGAAACGGGGTCAGGATACTCTAATTGGCCGGTTCCGCAACTTACAGGGGTGCGATGGTGTTGAACCATCACCCCAGGCCGGTTACATCACTCCTCCGCTAGACAGGATGCCCTCATCCCATCTTCCTCCACGCTGATCGCCTGGCCAGTTGTGGTCGTTCGACTCCCACCAGAGGGATTTTCTTGGCCGCTCTCGCTGCGATGAGCCGGTCCTCACAAGCCTGCTTAGTGGCTTCAGACGCCGCCAAATTCGCCTGGGCCAGGCGTAGTTCCGCACGCAGCGTATCGCATTCGCGATCCAGGACGTGGTACCTCGTAACTTCGGCGAGGAGCGGCCAGTCATCCAACTCGATGACGGCCTCGCGCAGGGGGTGGTAGTCAATCTCCGTCCCCATAGTCGGGCGCGGAACCATGGCGGGAGTGGGGAGAGGGGAAACTCGTCGAACTCTGGGCATGCGTATAGTTCGATGATCTGGGCGTTGTGGTTGCCCGTTGCATTGGCCGCCAGTCCCGCCACTCGTCCATCGTCCAGCTGTTTGATGAAGACAGCGGGTTTCTCGCCGTCGGGGGTGGTGATTGTGAACTCGGGGAGCCTCCCTTCATTCTCGACGTATCCATCGGGGCATAGCAGGGGCTCCCCATCAATTTGCTGGATCTGCGCCTTGAGCTTGCGGTTGTCGCGGTTGACCTCCTCGAACTGTCTTTTGAGGCATCGTGCCTCGTCTTGAAATAGGGCCTCGCGTTGCTGGAGGGTGGAAGCGAGGCCTGAGGCCAGCTGTCGGAGTTGGACTGGCCCCAAGTTCTCGTATCTGTCAAGGACGGATCGGACAGTACCGGGGGAGAGAGGGCCTTCCCAGAAGGTGTTGGTCTCCAGGTCGGGGAAGGCACCAGGGAGACAGATGGATCGGGAGGCGGGTGTGGTAGCAGGGTGTTCGGTGCTGGCGGTTGTGGTGGAAGGTCCACCAATCGCCTCGACCTTGATACTCGAGGAAGGGGGTGGAACTGGGACTGGAGTGGGAGAGGACATAGTGAAGTAATGATGCGGTTGAGAGGGGGAGATGTGGAAGTCGATGCTTTTGCCGGGGGTTTCTGCTTCCCTTTTATGCTTTCCAAGGGCCGGCGTTTGTGATACTCCCGGAGGAGATCCGGGGCGTACACCTGGTCAGCTGGTTCCTAGGTGTTGTCACTTTCTGGATAGCCCTGCCACTTTATGAGGTATTGGAGCTTCTTTGATCGCCCTTGACAGCGATGGTTTCTGATTTGTTCCACCTCGTATTGTTCCTCACCGTCAATCAGATCAGGGGGAGGCCTCATGTAGTTGGGTCTGTGGGTGTCCATTTCCCTATATGGGGTAAGAAGGGAGGCATGGAATACCGGATGGATCATCCATGAAGCGGGGAGTTGAAGTAGGAACGCGACTAGGGATACCTCTTTGAGGATTTTGAAAGGGCCGTATCTTTTTGGATTTAGTTTGGACCCTTGATGTCGGAGCATCAAGTGGGTCCCTTCCAGCCATACGTGATCCCCGGCCTTGTATTGTCCCGGTGGTGTTTTGGCCGCCCTTTTGTTGATGGCCTCGATCGCCTGTTCTCGTGCTTTCTCCATTCGTTGGGTTCGTTGTTCAACCGCTTCATTGTTAGTCCGGACCCCAAGGTCCCCAGGCCCTAGTGTAGGTTCGTAGCCGATGAGGATTTGATTGGGCGATAGCCCGGTGGTACTGTTCTTCCAATTGTTGTGTACTGCATTGCGACTGCAACCCACTCTGTCCAGTCGTCAGGTTGTCCGCCCGTCACTAATTGCAGGTACTGCTCTATCCACTGGTTTTTTCGCTTGGACAGTCCATCGGTTTGAGGGTGGGCTGCGGTGGAAAGGTTCTGCTGTATCCCGAGCCTCTTTGTGAGCGCCTTTCCAAAACTTGACGTGAATCGTGGATCCCTGTCGCTGATGATTTTCTTCAGTAACCTGTACCACGGGTAGAGGTGGGTCAGGTAAAGCTGGGCAACCCCTGGTCCTGTGATGCTTGTGGAACATGGTAAGAATAGGGCGGTGCAAGAGCACCTGTGATCCGCAATGGTGAGGATTGCGTCCAGTCCCGTTTTGGTGGTAAGCCGGTTATTAAATCCATGGCTATGGTTTCGAAGGGCAGTGTGCCAGGTGTAGAGGGAATTCGATAGAGGGGAACGTGGGGTTGGTGTGTCAGTATTTTGGCTTGCTGACAGGTTGCGTGTCACCACCAAGGGTTTGACAGCAGCAATAGACACACTAAGCTGATAAGCTAGGACTCGAAGTGTCCTAGGAGACTTATAGAGACAAAGTCAACCTGCAAGTCGATATCGATGTCCGGGTTACCGCTTGCTAAGCTCCGACTCAGTAGCCACCCACAATGAAGTAGAACACTGCTAGTATTGAGACAAGAGACTCAACTTGCCTCTACCAGGCATAATGAGTCCCCTATTTATAGTACATAGTACTTGAGGGCAGGCCTAGGGCCTGAAGGGGCAGTGCTACCTATTTATACTCGAAACACTAAGGAGAACAATAGCGACCAATAGCAAAGGTCACTCAAGAAATCACAGGCTGATTGACATGAAACGGGGCACAGACATGAAACGGGGTCAGGATACTCTAATTGGCTGGTTCCGCAACTTACAGGGGCGCGATGGTGTTGAACCATCACCCCAGGCCGGTTACACCACCCCTCGCTAGACAGGATGCCCTCATCCTGTTGTCCTCCATGCTGACTGTCTGCCCAACTGCGGTCGGAACTGCTCGACCCCCACTTGTGGGACCTTCTTCCCTGCTCTGGCCGCGATGAGCCAATCCTCGGAGGCCTGTTTTGCGGCCTCAGACACTGCCAAATTCGCCTGAGCCAGGCGTAACTCAGCGCGCAGCGTGTCGACTTTGCGATCCAGGACTCGGTATCGCGTGACTTCGGCGAGGAGAGGCCAGTCATCCAGGTCGATGATGGCCTTGCGGAGTGGGTGGTAGTCGACCTCGGTTCCCCAGAGACGGGCACGGAACCAGGCGGGAAGTGGCGACAGGGGGAATTTGTCAAAGTCGGGGCAGGCATAGAGATCGATGATTTGGGCATCGTGATCGCCCGTCGCGTTGGCCGCCAGCCCGGCCACCCGCCCGTCGTCCAGTTGCTTGATGAAGACGGCTGGCTTCTCGCCGTCTGGGGTGGTGATAGTGAAGTCGGGGAGCCTCCCCTCATTCTTGAAGTACCCATCAGGGCACAGCAGGGGTTCCCCATCGATTTGTTGGATCCGCGCTTTGAGTTCGCGGTTGTCTCAGTTAACCTCCTCGAATTGGCGCTTGAGGCACCGCGCTTCATCCTGAAACAGTGTTTCACGCTGCTGGAGCGTGGAGGCGAGACCCGATGCCAGTTGGCGGAGCTGGGCTGGGCTGAGGTTTTCATATCCGTCCAGGATGGATCGGACAGTACCGGGGGAGAGGGGGCCTTCCCAGAAGGCATTAGTTTCCAGGTCGGGGAATGCGCCCGGGAGATGGATGGTGTTGGAGGAGGGGGCGGTAGTGGTGCGACCGGGGCTGGCCGCTGTGGAGGGAGGCTGGATAGCCTCCTCGGACGCAACACGCGTGGTTGGTGCTGGGACTGGGACTGGGACTGGCGAAGACATGTGGAAGAAATGGTGGGATAGGAGATAGAGGAAGATCGAACTGATGCTTTTGCCGGGGGTTTCTGCTTCCCTTTTATGTCGCTCAAGGGCCGGCGCTTGTGATACTCCCGAAGGAGATCCGGGGCATGCACCTGGTCAGCTGGTTCCCAGGTGTTATCACTTCCGGGGTAGCCCCGCCACTTTATGAGATAGTGGAGCTTCTTCAATCGCTTCTGATAGCGATGGTTTCTGATTTGCTCCACTTCATATTGTTCTTCGTTATCTATGAGGTCAGGAGGGGGTCGGGTGTAATTGGGCCCGTGGGTGTCCGTCTCTCTGTATGGGGTAAGGAGAGACGCATGGAACACCGGATGAATTAGCCATGATGTGGGAAGCTGCAGCAGGAAAGCGACCGGGGATACCTCCTTGAGGATTTTGAAGGGGCCGTATTGCTTCGGGTTCAATTTGGACCCTTGATGTGGGAGTGTTAGGTGGGTCCCTTCTAGCCATACTTGGTCTCCGGCTTTGTACTGTCCCAGAGGTGTTTCGGCTGCCTTCTTATTGATTGCCCTGGTTGCCTGTTCTCGTGCTTCCTCCATTCGTCGTGCCCTTTGTTCAACCGCTTCATTGTTCGTCTGGACCCCCAAATCCCTGGGTCCCAACGTCGGTTCATAGCCGATTAGAATTTGATTGGGCGATAGGCCTGTTGTGCTATTCTTTCGATTGTTGTGCACTGCGGTTGTGACCGCGACCCATTCTGTCCAGTCGTCTGGTTGTCCGCTCGTCACCAGTCATAGGTATTGCTCCACCCATTGATTCTTTCGCTCGGATAGACCGTCGGTTTGGGGATGGGCTGCCGTGGATAGATTCTGTTGTATTCCTAGTCTTTTGGTGAGTGCTTTCCCAAAGCTCGATGTGAATCGCGGGTCTCGGTCGCTAATGATCTTCTTCGGCAACCCATACCATGGGTAGAGGTGTTCTAGGTAGAGTTGGGCGATCCCTGGTCCCGTGATGCTGGTGGAGCAAGGAAGGAATAGGGCAGCGCGAGAGCATCCATGGTCTACGATGGTGAGGATCACATCCATTCCCTGTTTTCGTGGCAGTCCAGTGATTAAGTCCATTGATATGACTTGAATGGTAGGGTTCCTGGTTGCGTGGGGATTCGATAGAGGGGAACACGGGGCCAGTGCGTCAATATCTTTGCTTGTTGACACGTCGCACACCCTTTAACGTAGTCCGCGATCCATTCCTTCATTCTTGGCCACCAATATCGTTCTTGCACCTTCCTAAGGGTTTCGTCCCTCCCGGATGTCCTGCTGTGGGTGTGTGTGGGCATTTCTGACGATTGCTCGCCTAAGTTCTTTGACATTTGGCACAATAGTCTTTCCCTGAATCGTTTGTGCCACTCGGATTCTGTGGGCTGGGATGATCGTGGTGTTCTTGTTGTCGTCTTCCCCGTGGTCTGCGTTTGGGGGTCTCGACAGTGCGTCTGCTGCATTGTTTGTCTTTCCCGAATATATTCCAGGATATAGTCGTATTCTTGGAGGTCTGCATGCCATCGGGTGGTTCGTCGATTTAGATTCCTTGGCGACTTCCAATATTGGAGGTTGGCGTGGTCGGTGCGGATTATGAACGGTTGCTTTGTCCATCCTAAGTAGTGTCTCCAGTGGGCGAGTGCCTTCATGACGGCTAACAGCTCTCGTTCATAGATGTCGTAGTTCCATTCTGTGGGTGTGAACGTTGCCGAGTAATATGCCACTGGGTGTAGTATGGGTTTGTGTCGTTGAGCTAGTGCTGGTGTGAGGTTGTGCTGTCCCTCCTGTGAGAGTACGGCGCCCACGCCGTATGCCGATGCGTCGACATGGAGTGTGAATTGTTTCTCGACGTTTGGTTGGATCAGTACTGGGCTGCCGCACATTCTGGTCTTCAGTTCCTCAAACGCCCTCATTTGTGTTTCTCCCCAGTGCCATGGCGTGGTCTTCTTTGTCAACTCTAGTAGGGGTCGTGCGATTTTTGAGTAGTTCGGGACGAAGTAGCGGTAGTAACCTGTGAACCCCAGGAAGCTCCTGACTTCGGTGGGGCTTTTTGGCGGGGACCAATCCACGATTCCTTGTAGCTTTTTAGGGCTCATTTTGAGGTGTCCTTTCCCTACAATGACTCCTAGATATTCAATCTCTTCTTTCTCGAATTGACATTTCTCGGGTTTGAGGTAGAGATCGTTTTGTTCCAGTTTGTCCAGCATTCGGTGGACATATTCTCGGTGCCTGGCCGTGTGTTGTTCTTCCGTCTCATATGGCCGTTTGGCTGTGTGAATGGCGATGTCATCCATGTAGACAGAGAGCCAGCCTTCTCCTACTTCTTGTCGAAATATGGCATTCATCATCATTTGGAAGGTTGCCAGGGAGTTAGTGAGACCAAAGAACATGACTGTAGGTTCGAACAGTCCTTCGTGTGTGAGGAACGCGGCCTTCCACTCGTTCCCTCTTTGATCCTGATATTATTGTATCCCCATCGTACATCGACTACCGTGAACTTGGTGCATCCGCTGAGTCGATCTACAACCTGCGGGATGAGGGTGAGACATTCCTGTTTCTCTTTGTCCACTTATTGACAGGCCGATAGTCCTGTACTGGCCTCAGTTTTCCATCCTTTTTCTTTACAAAGAAGAAGTTGGCTGCATAGGGTGATTTCGAGATGCGGATGGTTCCCCTTTTCAGGTGCTCTTGGACGAATTTGTGCATCTCGGCTTTTTCTTCTTGTGTGAGGGGTAGTAGTCGTCCTGGCATGGTGTTGGGTGCTCCTGGCAGTAGTTCGATAGCATGATCCCATATGGTTGAGTTGGGCATCCGCTGTGACTCTTCCTCGCTGAACACTTTCCTGTGTCGTCTATATTCGGCTGGTATGGCTTCGTTTGGTTTTGCATCGTCCCTGGCACTCCCTATTGTCACCCTTCCTAGAAGGTATGTGTCAGTTCTCTTTCTGATGGGTCATGGCACGTTCTTGGTTCTGGACACATATACTGCTTTGGCGGCATTTGGTGCGGATAGGACGATAGGGAGGTGGGTGAAATCAATCCATCCTCTCTTCCAATCGATCTTTGGCTGGGTGGAAGCGAACCATGGGTATCCGAATATGGCCTTGTGATCTCCCAGATCGGAGAGGAAGAATCTTTGGTTCGTCACTTGTGTTCCTGTTTTGAATTGTAAATCGGTGTAGTATTTGAGGGCCCTGCTCTTGTTCTCCGTTCCATCAACATTGTAGAGCGGCCTTGGGTTTGCTAGTCGCTTAATGGGAAGTCGTAGCCATCTGGCATAGTCGAGATTCATGAAGTTTTCGGTGGCCCCTGAATCTATGAGGGCCACTCCCTCGGCTCTTTTTGCAATTGATCGTGCATAGAAACGGATTGTCATGGATTTTCTTGCTGATATGTACACATTATTGCTATGGATTTGCCTAAGCAGGGCCAATCTGATTAGGCAGAGGGAAAATCCTGTGCAACCCCCATCTCTTTTGCTAGCTTTATTTGGTCATCGAGGGACATTCCCTCTAGTTGCGCTCACATGGTGGCCACCGAGGTTCCTTCTGATGGCTCTGCCATTGGGTAGTCCTGATCTTCTTCCTCTTGGAAGTCGATAAGGTTGGCCTGCCTGGGGTTTTGCCTGTAGGGCTTTCGGGGTCATTGTCGTCTCTCAGGGCAGGTGCGGGCAAAGTGTCCCTCTCTTCCGCAGTTGAAGCATCGCATGGCTTCATATCGGGGGCTGATACGTTCCCTCTGGCGGGTGGCCCTCCTCTCTGTCTCCAGCCCCCTCGCCCTCTCCAGGTATTAGGGGCGCGACCCTTGACAGGTCCATCGGGACCGGGGTGTTGTTCATGGACGGGGGCGCGTTTGTCGAATTGTATTGGGGACGGTTCCCCTGGTTGTATCGTGGTTGCCAACTCCTTTGTTGAAATGGTGGTGGCCTGGGCGGATTGTTGAATCGCTGGAATGGCGATTGTGCCCCAGTGTTTTCTTTAGGATACCATCTATGATGGTCTTTCCTTGTGCGATAGTCTTGACCTTCTCTTAAGGTCATGATAGTTGAGGGGAATCGGTGGTTTGAGGGTGTCATGTAGGAGTGATGCTGGTATTCCTTGTAGGAATATGTTATAGGTCTCTTCGTTTCCTAGCGTATACCTGGCCTTTCTTGCCAGGCTTTCGAATCGGTAATATATTCTTGTAGTCGGACCCCTTCATCTGACAATCCCTGATTTTGTTCCTGGCTCGTTGAGCTGCTTGAGTGTCCTGGAATTGTTGGCTGAATTCCAGGAGGAATTGGTCCCAGAGTGCGGGATGTTGTCTTGGGGCATGTGCAGTCTATCGATCCATTCGCCCATATCTCTGACCCATTGGGCCGTGTTTCGCCTTGATGAGGGTGAGGGTGAAGTGATCTTCTTGAAGGGGAGTTGTACCCTGCTATGTCTGCGTTCAGGTGCAGGTATCCTTTTACTTCTTCAATGAAGTCATCGGCCTTGGACCTATCTCCCATAAAGACTTGTGGGAGTGCTCCCATTGTTTTGACATCGGCAGCTGCGCCACTGGTATTTGGGGTGCATTTGGGTCTGGTCCTCCTGGTCCTCCTGGTCCTCCTGGCCCTCCTGGCCTCCTGGTCCTCCTGGTCCTCCTCCAGTCCCTCCTGGCGGTCCTGACCTCTTGAGGACCTGTCTGAGGATGTTCTGAATGTGTTGTGGTGCGCTTTGGGTGGTCGTGGACGGCTGTGTGGCAACGGCTGTGGCTGTGGTGGTTTGTGTTGACATGGCTTGTGAGAGGCTAGGGATTCTGACTCCTGATGGTAGAGCGTCGGTAGGTAGTCCTTGGAGTGGAGTGAGGGTTCTGATGGGGAATATTGGTGCTTGTTCTTCTACTGGGGTGATTTTGATTTTATTGAAGGCGTCGTCAATCTCTTTGACCGCTTCGTCTGACTCTGTGTCCGAGACAACCTCAGGCTCTTCTAGCTCTTCGTCAAGAAGCTCGTCAGCTTCTGATCCTTCTGTGTCGTATTCGTGTAGTTGTGGGACTGCCGCTCCTATGGTGTATTGTCTGTTGTCCCAGTGGACTTCTCTCCACTTGTTGTCATAGATGCACACCAGTTTCAGGTTGGTTGGTGCTTTGCCTCTTGCTGTGACGATGATCTGTATGTCCCGGTCTGTGGGATTGGCTGGGTGCTCCTTTGAAATATACTGAACTCTGTGGTTTCTTCTGCCTCCAACGGCGTCTACCCAATCGATGGTTGTGGTCTGCAGTGTCCCTTCTGAACTGCTAGCCGTATTGAAAGAAAGTTGAGTCTAATGTCACCGCCAAGGGTTTGACAGCAACAATAGACACACTAAGCTGATAAGCTAGGACTCGAAGTGTCCTAGGAGACTTATAGAGACAAAGTCGACCTGCAAGTCGATATTGATGTCCGGGTTACCGCTTGCTGAGCTCTGACTCAGTAGCCACCCGCAATGAAGTAGAACACTGCTAGTATTGAGACAAGAGACTCAACTTGCCTCTACCAGGCGTAATGAGTCCCCTATTTATAGTACATAGTACTTGAGGGCAGGCCTAGGGCCTGAAGGGGCAGTGCTACCTATTTATACTCGAAACACTAAGGAGAACAATAGCGACCAATAGCAAAGGTCACTCAAGAAATCACAGGCTGATCGACATGAAACGGGGCACAGACATGAAACGGGGTCAGGATACTCTAATTGGCCGGTTCCGCAACTTACAGGGGCGCGATGGTGTTGAACCATCACCCCAGGCCGGTTACATTGCACATCCTTTCACATAGTCTGCAATCCATCCTTTCATCCCTGGCCACCAGTATCGCTCTTGTACTTTTCGTAGGGTTTCATCCCTTCCTGGGTGGCCGGATGTGGGTGTATCGTGTGCATTTCTGATGATGGCTCGCCTGAGCTCTTTGAGGTTTGGCACGACGGTTTTCCCGTTGATCGTTTGTGTCGCTCGGATTCGGTGTGGTGGGATGATCATGATGTCTTTGTTGTCGTTTTCGCCATGATCTGCATCCGGTGGTCTGGACAATGCATCTGCTGCAGTGTTCGTTTTGCCTGGGATGTACTCCAGTATATAGTCGTATTCCTGGAGGTCGGCATGCCACTGTGCAGTTCGTCGATTTAGATTTCTCGGTGACTTCCAGTACTGGAGGTTAGCATGGTCTGTTCGGATTACAAAGGGCACTTTTGTCCATCCCAGGTAGTGTCTCCAGTGGGCCAGCACCTTCATGACAGCTAGCAGTTCTCGCTCGTAGATATCATAGTTTTGTTCTGTGGGCGTGAATGTTGCCAAATAGTATGCTACTGGGTGTAGGATTGGTTTGTGTCGCTGGGCCAGTGTTGGTGTGAGGTCGTTGTGCTGTCCCTCCTGTGAGAGTACGGCGCCTACGCTGTATGCCAATGCATCAACGTGAAGTGTGAATTGTTTTTCAACATCTGGTTGAAGTAGCACTGGGCTGCTGCACATTCTTGTTTTCAATTCTTCGAACACCCTCATTTGTGCTTCTCCCCAGTGCCAGGGTGTGGTTTTCTTTGTCAATTCCAACAGAGGTCGTGCAATTTTTGAGTAGTTTGGGACGAAGTAGTGATAGTATCCGGTGAATCCCAAGAAGCTTCTGACACCAGTTGGGTTCTTTGGTGGGGACCAATCAGCAATCCCTTGCAGCTTTTTAGGGCTCATCCTAAGGTGGCCTTTTCCCACAATAACCCCTAGGTATTCGATTTCTTCTTTCTCGAATTGGCATTTTTCCGGTTTTAGGTAGAGATCGTTTTTCTCTAGCTTGTCTAACATTCGATGAACGTATTCCCGATGCCTGGCCGTATGTTGTTCTTCTGTCTCATGTGGTCGTTTGGCAGTATGTATGGCGATGTCATCCATGTAGACAGAGAGCCAGCCCTCTCCTACTTCTTGTCAGAATATAGCATTCATCATCACTTGAAAGGTTGCCAGAGAGTTGGTGAGGCCGAAGAACATGACTGTAGGTTCGAACAGTCCTTCGTGGGTGAGGAAGGCAGCTTTCCACTCATCTCCTTCTTTGATTCTGATGTTGTTATAACCCCATCGCACATCTACCATGGTAAATTTGGTGCATCCACTGAGCCGGTCCACGACTTGTGGGATGAGGGGTGAGACGTTCCTGTTTCTCTTTGTCCATTTGTTGACGGGCCGGTAGTCCTGCACCGGCCTCAGCTTTCCATCTTTCTTCTTTACAAAGAAGAAGTTGGCTGCATATGGCGATTTTGATATGCGGATGGTTCCCCTCTTCAGATGTTCTTGGACGAATTTATGCATTTCAGCTTTTTCCTCTTGCGTGAGGGGTAATAGTCATCCTGGCATGGTGTCAGGCACTCCTGGCAGCAACTCAATGGCGTGGTCCCATATGGTCAAGCTGGGCATTCGCTGCGATTCTTCTTCACTGAAGACCTTTCTGTGGCGCCTGTATTCTGCTGGTATGGCGTTGTTTGGCTCTGGGTCGCTCGTGGCACCTCCTATTGTTACCCTTCCCAGGAGATACATATTGGTCCTCTTTCTGATTAGTCGTGGTACGTTTTTGGTTCGAGGTACATACACTGCCTTTGTGGCATTTGGGGCTGAGAGGATGATGGGGAGATGAGTGAAGTCGATCCATCCTTGCTTCCAGTCGATTTTTGGTTGGACGGAGGCGAACCATGGGTACCCGAAGATGGCTTTGTGATCTCCTAGATCAGAGAGGAAGAACCTCTGGTTCGTAGTTTGGGTCCCTGTTTTGAATTGGAGATCGGTGTAATACTTGAGTGCTCCGCTTTTGTTCTCCGTTCCATCGACATTGAATAGTGGCCTTGGGTTTGCCAATCGTTTGATGGGAAGTCAAAGCCATCTGGCATAGTTGAGACTCATGAAATTTTCTGTGGCCCCTGAGTCTATGAGGGCCACTCCTTCGGCTCTTTTCGCAATTGATCGTGCATAGAATCGGACTGTCATAGATTTTCTTGCTGATAATACACGTTTTCGCTATGAATTCGCCTAAGCAGGGCCGATCTGATTAGGCAGAGGGAAAATCCTGTGCTACCCCCATTTCTTTTGCCAGTTTGATCTGGTCATCGAGGGACATTCCCTCGAGTTGTGCTCGCATAGTGGCCACGGAGGTTCCTTCTGATGGTTCTGCCATCTGGTAGTCCTGATCTTCCTCCTCCTGGAAGTCAATGAGATTGGCCTGTCTAGGGCCTTGCCTGTAGGAACTCCTGGGCAGTTGTCGCCTTTCAGGGCAGGCGCGGGCGAAGTGTCCTTCTCTACTGCAGTTGAAGCATCGCATCGCTTCATATCCCGGTGCGGACATGTTTCCCCTTGCAGGTGGTCCTGTTCTCTGTCTCCAATTTCCTCGTCCTCGCCAGTTATTAGGAGTGCGACCCCTTGACAGGTCCATCGGGACCGGGGTGTTGTTCATGGATGGGGGCGTGTTGGTTGAGTTGTACTGGGGACGATTCCCCTGATTGTACCTGGGTTGCCAGTTCCTTTGCTGGAATGGCGGGGGCCTGGGTGGATTGTTGAACCTCTGGAACGGCGATTGTGCTCCCAAGGTTTTCTTTAGGATGCCATCTATAATGGTTTTCCCTTGCGCGATGGTTTTGACCTTTTCTTTGAGGTCATGGTAGTTGAGAGGGATTGGCGGCTTTAGGGTGTCATGCAAGAGTGACACGGGGATTCCTTGGAGGAAAATGTTGTATGTCTCTTCATTTCCCAGCGTATATCCAGCTTTCCTTGCCAGGCTTTCAAACCTGGTGATGTACTTGTCATAGTCGGACCCCTTCATTCGACAATCCCTGATTTCATGTAACCGGCCTGGGGTGATGGTTCAACACCATCGCGCCCTTGTAAGTTGCGGAACCGGCCAACTAGAAGATTCGTGCCCCGTTTCATGTTCGTACCCCATTTCATGTACATCAGCTTGTGATTTCTTGAGTGGCTTGTGCCATTGGTTGTTATTGTCTCGGTCGTATAAATAGGTAGCACTGCCCCTTCAGGCCCTAGGCCTGCCCTCAAGTACTATGTACTATAAATAGGGGACTCATTATGCCTGGTAGAGGCAAGTTGAGTCTCTTGTCTCAATACTAGCAGTGTTCTACTTCATTATGGGTGGCTACTGAGTCGGAGCTCAGCAAGTGGTAACCCGGGTATTGATATCGACTTGCAGGTCGACTTCCTTTCTATAAGTCTTCTAGGACACTTCGAGTCCTAGCTCATCGCCTTAAGTGTGTCTACTGTTGCTGTCAAACCCTTGGCGGTGACATTAGACTCAACTTTCTTTCAATACAGCTAGCAGTTCAGAAGGGACACTGCAGACCACGACCCTCGATTGGGTAGATGCCGTTAACGGCAGAAGGAACACAGAGTTCGATACATCTCCAAAGAACACCCAGCCAATCCCATGGATCGGGATATACAGATTATCATCACAGCAAGAGGCAAAGCACCGACCAACCCGAAGCTGGTGTGCATTCACAACGACAAGTGGAAGGAAGTCCACTGGGATAGAGGACGGTACACTCTAGGAGCGACAGTCCCGCAGCTACACGAATACGACACTGAAGGATCAGAGGCTGACGAGCTTCTCGACGAAGAACTAGAAGAACCCGAAGTTGTTTCGGACACAGAGTCAGACGAAGCAGTCAAAGAAATCGACGACGCCTTCAACAAAATCAAGATCACCCCAGTGGAAGAGAAAGCACCAGTATTTCCTATCAGGACCCTCACTCCACTCCAAGGACTGCCCACCGACGCCTTACCATCAGGAGCCAGAATCCCTAGCCTTGCACAAGCTATGTCCACCCAAACCACTACAGCCACGGCTGTTGCCGCACAACCATCCACAACCACCCAAAGCGCACCACAACATATCCAGAACGTCCTCAGGCAAGTCCTTAGAAGGGCAGGGCCACCAGGAGGATCCGGTGGAGGAGCAGGAGGACCTGGGGGACCGGAGGGCACCAGGACCAGACCCAAATGCACCACAAGTACCGGTGGCAGCAGCTGCCGATGTAAAGACCATGGGAGCACTCCCACAAGTCTTCACAGGAGACAGATCAAAGGCGGACGACTTCATCGAAGAAGTAAAAGGGTACCTGCGTCTAAATGCGGACGTAGCAGGGTACAACTCCCCGTTCAAAAAAATCACCTTCACCCTCACCCTCATCAAAGGGGAAAACACGGCCCAATGGGTCAGGGACATGGGCGAATGGATCGATAGGCTGCACATGCCTCAGGACAACATCCCAGCATTATGGGATCAATTCCTCCTGGAATTTAGCCAACGGTTTCAGGACACCCAAGCGGCTCAACGAGCCCGAAATGAAATCAGAGATTGTCGGATGAAGGGATCCGACTACGACAAGTACATCACCAGGTTTGAAAGCCTGGCAAGGAAGGCCGGATACACGCTAGGGAACGAAGAAACATACAACATCTTCCTCCAAGGAATCCCCGCGTCACTCCTACATGATACCTTGAAACCACCGATCCCACTCAACTACCATGACCTCAAAGAAAAGGTCAAGACCATCGCGCAAGGAAAGACCATCATAGATGGTATCCTAAAGAAGACTTTGGGGGCGCAGTCGCCATTCCAGAGATTCAATAACCCACCCAGACCACCGCCGTTCCAACAAAGGAACTGGCAACCCAGATACAGCCAGGGGAATCGTCCCCAATATAACTCCACAAATGCCGCCATCCATGAACAACACCCCGGTCCCGATGGACTTATCAAGGGGCCGCACCCCCAATAACTGGCGAGGACAAGGAAACTGGAGACAAAGGACGGGACCACCCGCAGAGGAAATGTGTCAGCACCCGGGTATGAAGCAATGCGATGCTTCAACTGTGGCAAAGAAGGGCACTTCGCCCGTGCATGCCCCGAAAGGCGGCAACCGCCCAGGAACCCCTATAGGCAGAACCCTAGGCAGGCCAACCTCATCGACTTCCAAGAGGAAGAGGATCAGGACTATCAAATGGCAGAACCATCGGAAGGAACCTCCGTGGCCACCATGCGAGCGCAACTCGAGGGAATGTCCCTCGACGACCAGATCAAACTGGCAAAGGAGATGGGAGTCGCGCAGGATTTTCCCTCTGCCTAATCAGATCGGCACTGCTTAGGCGAATTCATAGCAAAAACGTGTATATATCGGCAAGAAAATCAATGACAGTTCGTTTTTATGCACGTTCCATTGCGAAAAGAGCCGAAGGAGTGGCCCTAGTGGACTCAGGGGCCACAGAAAATTTCATGAGTCTCAATTATGCCAAATGGCTGCGACTCCCCATCAAACAATTGGCAAACCCAAGGCCACTGTTCAATGTCGACGGAACAGAGAATAAAAGTGGGGCCCTCAAATACTACACCGACTTACAATTTAGAACCGGAACACAAACCACAAACCAAAGGTTCTTCCTCTCAGACCTAGGAGACCATAAGGCTATCTTTGGATACCCATGGTTCGCCTCCGTCCAACCCAAGATCGATTGGAAGAAGGGTGGATCGATTCACTCACCTCCCTATTGTCCTTTCGGCCCCTAATGCTGCAAAAGCAGTATATGTACCCCGGACCAAAAACGTACCACGACCACTCAAAAGCGAACCGACACATACCTCCTAGGGAGAGTAACGATAGGGGTACCTCGAACAACCCGGAACAAAATGACACCATACCAGCGAATATAGATGGCACAAGAAGGTCTTCAGCGAGGAAGACTCACAGCGATGCCCAGCTCCACCATATGGGATCACGCGATCGAATTACTACCAGGGGCACCAGACATGATGCCCGGACGACTACTACCCCTCACACAAGAAGAAAAGGCGGAGATGCACAAGTTCGTGCAGGAACATCTAAAGAGGGGAACCATCCGCATCTCAAAATCACCATACGCAGCCAACTTCTTCTTCGTGAAAAAGAAAGACGGAAAGCTAAGGCCGGTACAGGATTACTGACCTGTCAACAAATGCACAAAGAGGAACAGGAACGTCTCCCCCCTCATCCCACAAGTCGTGGACCGGCTCAGCGGATGCACCAAGTTTACAGTAGTGGACGTGCGATGGGGATACAACAACATCAGAATAAAAGAAGGGGATGAGTGGAAGGCTGCCTTCCTCACCCACGAAGGACTATTCAAACCGACGTCATGTTCTTTGGCCTTACTAACTCTCCAGCAACCTTCCAAATGATGATGAATACCATCTTCCGGCAGGAAGTGGGAGAGGGATGGCTCTCTGTATACATGGATGACATCGCTATTCACACGGCTAAACGACCACATGAAACAGAGGAACAACACACGGCCAGACATCGAGAATATGTCCATCGCATGCTGGACAAACTGGAAGAAAACGACCTCTACCTCAAGCCGGAAAAATGCCAATTCGAGAAGGAGGAAATCGAATACCTGGGGGTCATTGTGGGAAAAGGACACCTCAGAATGAGCCCCAAGAAACTGCAGGGAATTGCAGACTGGTCACCACCCAAGAATCCGACCGACGTCAGAAGTTTCCTGGGCTTCACAGGTTATTACCGCTACTTCGTACCAAATTACTCGAAAATCGCACGACCTCTACTAGAGCTAACAAAGAAGACCACCCCCTGGCACTGGGGAGAGGCACAGATGAGGGCATTCGAAGAGCTAAAAACAAGAATGTGCAGCAGCCCGGTACTAATCCAACCAAACGTCGAGAAACAGTTCACACTCCACGTCGACCATCGGCATACGGCGTAGGCGCCATACTCTCGCAGGAGGGAGAGCACAACCTCACTCCAACCCTGGCCCAACGACACAAACCGATCCTGCACCCAGTGGCATACTATTCAGCCACATTCACGCCCACAGAACGAAATTACGACATCTATGAACGAGAACTGTTAGCCGTCATGAAGGCCCTTGCCCATTGGAGGCACTACCTGGGATGGACAAAAGTACCATTCATAATCCGAACTGATCACGCCAACCTCCAGTATTGGAAGTCACCAAGAAACTTGAACCGACGAACCGCATGGTGGCATGCCGACCTCCAAGAATACGACTACGTACTGGAATACATCCCAGGCAAGACAAACACTGCAGCAGACGCACTGTCCAGACCATCAAATGTGGATCATGGCAAGGATGACAACAAAGATATCACGATCATCCCACCCCATCAAATCCGAGCAGCACAAATGATCCAAGGAAAAACTATCGTACCAAACCTCAGAGAACTCAGACGAGCTATCGTCAAAGATGCCCATGATGCACCCACATCTGGCCACCCAGGAAGGGAGAGACCCTACGAAAAGTGCAAGCACGGTACTGGTGGCCAGGAATGAAAGAATGGATTGCAGACTACGTTAGAGGATGCGCAACATGCCAGCAAGCCAAAGTACTAACGCATCGGCCTCACGTTCCCCTCTATCGAATCCCCTCCACACCAGGCACACTACCCTTTGAAACCATAGCCATGGATCTGATTACCGGACTACCACCAAAGCGAGGGCTGGACGCAATCCTCACCATCGTAGATCATGGATGCTCCCGCGCCGCCCTGTTTCTTCCCTGCTCCACAAACATTACAGGACCAGGAATTGCCCAGCTCTACCTAGACCACCTCTACCCATGGTATGGACTACCAAAGAAAATTATCAGTGATAGGGATCCGCGATTCACATCAAGCTTTGGAAAGGCACTCACAAAGAGACTCGGGATACAACAAAATCTATCCACCGCAGCCCATCCTCAAACCGATGGACTATCCAGCGAAAGAACCAATGGATAGAACAATACCTGCGACTGGTGACGGGTGGGCAACCGGACGATTGGACGGAATGGGTTGCAGTCGCAACGGCAGTACACAATAATCGAAAAATAGCACCACCGGGCTATCGCCCAATCAAATCCTCATCGGCTATGAACCAACGTTGGGACCTGGAGATTTGGGGATCCGGACTAACAATGAGGCGGCAGAGCAGCAGACAAGAAGAATGGAAGAAGCACGAAAACATGCCATCGAAGCCATCAATAGAAAAGCGGCCGAAACCCCACCGGGACAATACAAAGCCGGGGATCACGTATGGCTAGAAGGGACCCACCTGATGCTCCGGCATCAAGGGTCCAAATTAAACCCAAAACAATATGGCCCTTTCAAAGTCCTCAAAGAAGTATCCCCGGTCACATTCCTACTACAGCTCCCTGCCTCATGGATGATCCACCCCGTGTTCCACGCCTCCCTTCTTACCCCATATAGAGAGACAGATGCTCACGGGCCCAATTACACGAGGCCTCCCCCTGACCTGATTGATGGCGAAGAACAATACGAGGTAGAGCAGATCAGAAACCATCGCCATCAAGGGCGATCAAAGAAGCTTCACTATCTCATAAAGTGGCGGGGCTACCCCGAAAGCGACAACACCTGGGAACCAGCTGACCAGGTGTACGCCCTGGATCTCCTTCGGGAGTATCACAAGCGCCGGCCCTTGAGCTGCATAAAAGGGAAGCAGAAACCCCGGCAAGAGCATCAGTCCACTCCTTCTCTACCCACAAAAACATCATTGCCACAACATGTCCTCTCCTGCCCCAGTCCCAGTTCCGCCCCCCTCCACACACGTCGAGGTCGAGACGAGTAGCGGATCTCCCTCCACGGCAGCTGGCCCCGAACAAACCTCTGCCACGCCCGCCTCCCGATCTATCTGTCTCCCAGGCGCATTCCCCGACCTGGAAACCAACGCCTTCTGGGAAGGCCCCCTCTCTCCCGGTACCGTCCGATCCGTCCTCGATGGATACAAGAACCTGGGCCCGGTCCAGCTTTGTCAGCTGGCCTTGGGCCTGGCCACCACTCTCCAGCAGCATGAAGCGCTGTTCCAGGATGAGGCAAGATGCCTCAAGCGGCAGTTCGAAGAAGTCAACCCGACAACCGGGAGCTCAAGGCCCGGATCCAGCAGATCGACGGGGAACCCCTCTTATGCCCGACGGATACATCGAGAATGAGGGGAGACTCCCCAAGTTCACAATCACCACCCCCGACGGCGAGAAACCTGCCGTTTTTATCAAACAATTGGACGACGGACAGTGGCCAGCCTGGCGGCCAATGCGACGGGCGACCAGATGCCCAAATCATTGAGCTGTACGCTCGCCCTGAATTCGACGAATACCCTCTCTCCCTGCTCCCGCCTTGGTTCCGTGCCCGCATGTGGGGGACAGAGGTCGACTACCACCCCCTACGCAAGGCCATCATTGACTTGGACGACTGGCCCCTCCTCGCCGAAGTCACGCGGTATCGAGTCCTGGACCGTGAATGCGACACGCTGCGTGCTGAGCTACGCCTGGCTCAGGCAAATTTGGTGGCGTCTGAGATCGCGAAGCAAGCATGCGAGGATCGGCTCATTGCGGCAAAGGCAGCCAAGAAAATCCTGACAGTGGGGGTCGAGCGGTATCGACCGCAGTTGCGAGGTGCTCAGGGTGGAGGAAGACAGGATGAGGGCATCCTGTCTAGCAAGGAGGTGATGTAACCGGCCTGGGGTGATGGTTCAACACCATTGCGCCCCTGTAAGTTGCGGAACCGGCCAACTAGAAGATTCGTGCCCCGTTTCATGTTCGTACCCGTTCATGTTCGTACCCCGTTTCATGTACATCAGCTTGTGATTTCTTGAGTGGCTTGTGCCATTGGTTGTTATTGTCTCAGTCGTATAAATAGGTAGCACTGCCCCTTCAGGCCCTAGGCCTGCCCTCAAGTACCTTGTACTATAAATAGGGGACTCATTACGCCTGGTAGAGGCAAGTTGAGTCTCTTGTCTCAATACTAGCAGTGTTCTACTTCATTACAGGTGGCTACTGAGTCAGAGCTCAGCAAGCGGTAACCCGGGTATCGACATCGACTTGCAGGTCGACTTCCTTTCTATAAGTCTTCTAGGACACTTCGAGTCCTAGCTCATCGCCTTAAGTGTGTCTACTGTTGCTGTCAAACCCTTGGCGGTGACATTTTATTTTGGGCTCGCTGGGCTGCCTGGGTATCTTGGAATTGTTGACTAAATTCTAGGAGGAATTGATCCCATAACGCTGGGATATTGTCTTGGGGCATGTTTAGCCTGTCGATCCATTCGCCCATATCTCTGACCCATTGGGCCGTGTTTTCTCCCTTAATGAGGGTGAGGGTGAAGGCGATCTTTTTGAAGGGGGAGTTGTATCCTGCTACGTCTGCATTCAGACATAGGTACCCTTTCACTTCTTCGATAAAGTCGTCCGCCTTTGATCTGTCTCCTGTGAAGACTTGTGGGAGCGCTCCCATGGTCTTTACATCGGCGGCTGCTGCCACTGGTACCTGCGGTGCATTCAGATCTGGGCCTGGTGGTCCTCCAGGTCCTCCGGGCCTCCAGGTCCTCCAGGTCCTCCGGGCCCTCCAGGTCCTCCTGGCCCTCCACCGGATCCTCCTGGGGGCCCTGCCCTTCTAAGGACTTGTCTGAGGACGTTCTGGATATGTTGTGGTGCGCTTTGGGTGGTTGTAGATGGCTGTGCGGCGACTGCTGTGGCTGTGGTGGTTTGGGTGGACATGGCTTGTGAAAGGCTGGGGATCCTTGCTCCTGCTGGTAGTGCGTCGGTTGGTATTCCCTGGAGAGGGGTAAGAGTTCTGATGGGAAACGTCGGTGCCTTTTCTTCTACCGGTGTGATTTTGATTTTGTTGAATGTGTCATCGATTTCTTTGACCGCTTTGTCTGATTCGGTGTCTGAGATGGTCTCGGGCTCTTCTAGCTCTTCGTTGAGAAGCTCGTCCGCTTCTGATCCTTCTGTGTCGTATTCGTGTAGTTGTGGGACTGCTGTTCCTAGGGTGTATCGTCCTCTGTCCCAGTGGACTTCTTTCCACTTGTTGTCGTGTATGCACACCAGCTTTGGGTTGGTCGGTGCTTTGCCTCTTGCTGTGATGATGATCTGTATATCCCGATCTGTGGGATTGGCTGGGTGTTCCTTGGAGATGTATCGAACCCTGTGGTTCCTTCTGCCGCCAACGGCATCTACCCAATCAAGGGTCGTGATCTGCAGTGTCCCTTCTGAACTGCTAGCCGTATTGAAAGAAAGTTGAGTCTAATGTCACCGCCAAGGGTTTGACAGCAACAATAGACACACTAAGTCAACAAGCTAGACCTCGCAGTGGCCTAGAAGACTGATAGAGAGGAAGTCGACCTGCAAGTCGATATCGATGCTCGGGTTACCGCTTGCTGAGCTTCGACTCAGTAGCCACCCGTGATGAAGTAAAACACTGCTAGTATTGAGACAAGAGACTCAACTTGCCTCTACCAGGCGTAATGAGTCCCCTATTTATAGTACATAGTACTTGAGGGCAGGCCTAGGGCCTGAAGGGGCAGTGCTACCTATTTATACTCGACACACTAAGGAGAACAATAGTGACCAATAGCAAAGGTCACTCAAGAAATCACAAGCTGATCAACATGAAATGGGGCACAGACATGAAACGGGGTCAGGATACTCTAATTGGCCGGTTCCACAACTTACAGGGGCGCGATGGTGTTGAACCATCACCCCAGGCCGGTTACACTGGCATTACACAACTATACCTGGAACATGTCTACCAATGGTTTGGACTCCCAACAAAGATCATCAGCAACAGAGACCCCCAATTCACCTCCCACTTTGCCAAAGCACTTATCAAGAAACTAGGAATCCAACAAAATCTATCGACTGCCTTCCACCCACAGACCAATGGACTATCAGAGTGAAAGAATCAATGGGTGGAGCAATATCTCAGAACCGTGACAGCAGTGCACCCAGAAGATTGGACATACTGGATCACTATAGCTGCAGCAGTGCACAACAACCGCCTCAATTCGACAATAGGGATATCACCCAGTCAAGCACTGTTAGGGTATGAACCACACCTCCTCCCTGAGCAGAACATCAAAACGGACAATGAGGCAGCAGAAAAGCAGGTGGAGCAAATGAAAGAGGCCATGGAGCAGGCTACCCAAGCAATAAACAAGAAAGCATTCAATACTCCCCCAGCACAATACAAACCCAGAGATCAAGTATGGTTAGAGGCAACCCAACTTGAAACTCCCCCATCAAGCCTCAAAATTGGCCCCAAAACATTATGGACCCTTCAAAGTGATGAGAGAAATATCCCCAGTGACCTATCAGCTGACCCTACCAGATGCTTGGCAGATCCACAATGTGTTTCATGTGTCAGTTCTCTCCCCTTATCACAAAAACACAACACATGGTCCTAACTATTCTAGGCCCCTACCTGACCTCATTGGAGGCGAAGAACTATACGAAGTGGAGCAGATAAGAAGCCACCGATGTCAAGGAAGGGCCAGAACACTCCAATACCTCATCAAATGGAAGGGATACCCCAAAAGTGACAACATGTGGGAGCCAGCTGACCTAGTCCTTGCTCCAGACCTCCTGAAAGAGTACCATTGATGTCACCCTCTAATAGGGATAAAAGGAAACCCAATAACCCTTCGACGATTCAGCAAGGACCCATCCTGGAGCCTCTCCAATCTGACAGCTACCACTTCCTCGAATCACTCTTGTGTGGACCCCCCTTCACCACCCATCGCTTCCACAAGTTCAAACTGTGCAAGTGCTCACATAAGGACCTCTCTTGCCCACTCACTCATCACTGCCACCCCCACATCACCCACTCCCACTCGCTGAAGCATTCCTACTTCTGTCACAAACCCTACTGTGGCTATCATACCCACTGAACATCTACTATGTCGTCCCTGGTGTTGCCTCGCATCAAGACCCCTGCCAAAGTCTCATCCCCTGCACCCCTGCCCATTCCAATGTGCACTGACTCCCCAGATATTGCCCAATTCCCTGGGCACCTCCACTTGGGTGATGGAGACACCCTCTGCATTTCAAACCCTACCCCAGAGGGAGCTCAGATCGCCCTTGCCACCATTGATAGCTGGGGCTTCCCCCTTTCCCCTCGAAGTGCAGAGAACATCCTCACCACCACCCCAAACACAACCCTATCCCAGCTCACCACCATCATCAGGGGGCTCTTTACAACCATCAATGCAAGGGAGCATGCACACAGAGTGTCACTGGCATGAGCAGTGACACTTAGATGTCATCAGTACCTCACATACTGAGGGAGATTGCCAAAGACTCAGCTAATATGCCCACTACTGCAGGTGGGAAATAGCTGTTGTCACTACCAAGCGACTCATTGATCATACTAGAACTTGACTGGACGTTTGGGGTGCCAGCAATGCGTGGTACACAGAGAATAAAGCACAGAAAACTCAGGAGAGTGAAACAAGCCACAGCTTCTCCTAGAGACAATAGAATGATAGTCACTACTCCTATTGGACAAGGAGACTTGACTTAGAGTCTCATCTCTGCACATGCATGCGTACAAATACTACTGGTACAAAACAAGGTACTACTGACTAATCTGTGACTTCTGGGAATTCCAGTTAATCGGCCCTGACTCTGGCTGACTAACAGTTACTCCTGCTGACTGAGACACTTACTGATGCTGACTGAGGCCCTACAAATCATGCTGACTATCCTAGGATACTAGCTACTAGGAAAGTCTGAAAGTCCAACCAGTATCTTACCAACCCCAGGCCTAGACTGGCCTACCAGTCCTGGGGGTCAAAGATGACCTTCACATGTCATCAGCGGTTCTCTTACCCCCATGCAAGCCACTCTGTGACATTACCCTCGGCCTAAAACTTAGCCACACCATGGCATGAGCTGTTAGGGATGGAAGCGAATTTCTTACACTGGTCTCTTCTTGGAGAGGGGTCATCTTGGAGGGCCCTAAACAGGGCATAGCCTTTGTAGGCATGAGATGTGAGGAAACGTCATCGACTTTGTTCCTCTTGATAACGCAGGGTGTCAATTTTGGCTTGGAGTTCCCTGATCTCAATGTGTACTCCTGTGAGGTCAGTAATGGTCTCATGGTACCATTGGAACTCAGCTGTGATGCCCCAGTGCCCCCCCAAGTCCTGAGCTTGTCATAGCATGGTGTCAAAGGAGTGGGGATCGGTAAGGGCTTCGAAGAACCAGTGAGGGTACTCTCCATCCTCATTGATAGTGGCGCGGTTGGGGGTGAACAACTCATGGCAATAGACCACTTCTCCTTTGCCCAAGGTGCCAAGACAGTGCTGCCCCTCAAGTTTGATGTAGGTGGCGAGCATGTGGAGGGTGTAAGCGCCATCAGTGACAGGAATGAAGAAATCAGGCACTCACCCTTCATTCTCTTCATACCCTTCGTGTAACCAGCCTGGGGTGATGGTTCAACACCATCGCACCCCTGTAAGTTGCGGAACCGGCCAAATAGAGGGTTTGTGCCCCGTTTCATGTCTGTGCCCCGTTTCATATTGATCAGCTCGTGATTTTCTTGAGCAACCTTTGCTACTGGTCGCTATTGTTCTCGTTCGTGTTTCAAGTAAAAATAGGTAGCACTGCCCCCTTCAGGCCTTAGGCCTGCCCTCAAGTACCATGTACTATAAATAGGGGACTCATTACGCCTGGTAGAGGCAAGTTGAGTCTCTTGTCTCAATACTAGCAGTGTTCTATCTCATTGCGGGTGGCTACTGAGTCGGAGCTCAGCAAGTGGTAACCCAGAATCGACATCGACTTGCACGTCGACTTCATCTCTACACGTCTTCTAGGACACGTCAAGTCCTAGCTCATCGACTTAGTGTGTCTATTGTTGCTGTCAAACCCTTGGTGGTGACATTAGACTCAACTTGTTTTCAATACGGCTAGCAGTTCAGAAGGGACACTGCAGATCACGACCCTCGACTGGGTAGACACCGTTGGAGGCAGAAGGAATCACAGGGTTCGATACATTTCCAAGGAACACCCAGCCAATCCCACAGATCAGGACGTACAAATTATCGTCACAGCAGGAGGCAAGGCGCCGACCAATCCAAAACTGGTGTGCATTCACGACAACAGGTGGAAAGAAGTTCACTGGGACAAAGGACGATACACTCTAGGAGCGGCAGTCCCACAGCTACATGAATACGACACAGAAGGATCAGAAGCTGATGAGCTTCTCGACGAAGAGCTAGAAGAACCTGAGGTCGTCTCAGATACTGAATTGGACGAAGCGGTCAAAGAAATCGATGACGCCTTCAACAAAATCAAGATCACGCCGGTAGAAGAAAAGGGACCAACGTTTCCCATTAGAACTCTTACTCCCCTCCAGGGAATACCAACCGACGCACTACCAGCAGGAGCTAGGATCCCTAGCCTTTCCCAGGCCATGTCCACCCAAACTACCACAGCCACAGCAGTCGCTGCACAGCCATCCACAACCACCCAAAGCGCACCACAACACATCCAGAACGTCCTCAGACAGGTCCTTAGAAGAGCAGGGCCCCCAGGAGGGTCCTGTGGACAACCAGGAGGGCCCGGAGGACCTGGAGGACCTGGGGGACCTGGAGGGCCACCAGGACCAGACCCGAACGCACCGCAAGTACCGGTGGCAGCAGCCGCCAATGTAAAAACTATGGGGGCACTCCCGCAAGTCTTCATGGGAGACAGATCCAAAGCAGACGACTTCATCGAGGAAGTAAAAGGATACCTGCGTCTGAATGCCGACGTAGCAGGTTACAACTCCCCGTTCAAAAAGATTGCCTTCACCCTCACCCTCATTAAAGGCGAAAACATGGCCCAATGGGTCAGGGACATGGGCGAATGGATTGACAGGCTGCACATGCCCCAAGACAACATCCCAGCACTATGGGATCAATTTCTCCTGGAATTTAGCCAACAGTTCCAGGATACCCAGGCGGCCCAACGAGCCCGAAATGAAATCAGAGACTGTCGGATGAAGGGATCCGACTATGACGAATATATTACCAGGTTCGAAAGTCTGGCAAGGAAAGCCGGATATATGTTGGGAAACGAGGAGACGTACAACATCTTCCTCCAAGGGATTCCGCGTCGCTCTTACACAACACCTTAAAGCCGCCAATCCCTCTCAACTACCATGACCTCAAAGAAAAGGTCAAGACCATCGCGCAAGGAAAAACCATCATAGATGGTATCCTGAAAAAGACCCTGGGAGCGCAGTCGCCGTTCCAACGATTCAATAATCCACCCAGACCACCGCCATTCCAACAAAGGAACTGGCAACCCAGATACAGCCAGGGGAACCACCCCCAATACAATTTGACAAACGCACCACCATCCATGAACAACACTCCGGTGCCAATGGACCTGTCCAGAGGTCGCACCCCTAACAACTGGAGAGGGCGAGGAAACTGGAGGCAAAGAGCGGCGCCACCCGCCAGAGGAAACGTATCAGCACCAGGATATGAGGCAATGCGGTGCTTCAACTGCGGCAGGGAAGGACACTTCGCCCAGGCCTGCCCCGAAAGGCGACAACAGCCTAGAAACCCTTATAGACAAGGCCCTCGACAGGCCAACCTCATCAACTTCCAGGAGGAGGAAGAACAAGACTACCAGATGGCGGAGCCATCAGAAGGAACCTCTGTGGCCACTATGCAGGCACAACTCGAGGGAATGTCCCTCGACGACCAAATTAAACTGGCCAAAGAAATGGGAGTCGCACAGGATTTTCCCTCTGCCTAATCAGATCGGCCCTGCTTAGGCGGATTCATAGCGATAACGTGTACATATCGGCAAGGAAATCTATGACAGTTCGTTTCTATGCACGTTCCATTGCGAAAAGAGCCGAAGGAGTGGCCCTAGTGGACTCAGGGGCCACAGAAAATTTTATGAGTCTCAATTACGCCAAGTGGCTGCGACTCCCCATCAAACGATTGGTAAACCCAAGGCCACTGTTCAATGTCGACGGAACAGAGAACAAAAGTGGAGCCCTCAAATACTACACTGACTTACAATTCAAGACCGGAACGCAAACCACAAATCAAAGGTTCTTCCTTTCAGACCTAGGAGACCATAAGGCCATCTTTGGATACCCATGGTTCGCCTCCATCCAACCCAAGATCGACTGGAAGAGGGGATGGATCGACTTCACTCACCTCCCCATTGTCCTGTCGGCCCCTAATGCTGCGAAAGCAGTATATGTGCCTTGGACCAAAAACGTACCACAACCGATCAGGAAGCGAACCGACACATACCTCTTAGGAAGAGTAATGATAGGAGGTACCTCGAATGACCCGGAACAAAATGACACCATACTGGCCAAATATAAACGACACAAAAAGGTCTTCAGCGAGGAAGACTCACAGCGGATGCCCAGTTCCACTATATGGGATCACGCCATCGAACTGCTACCAGGGGCACCTGACACAATGCCCAGACGACTACTACCCCTCACACAAGAAGAGAAGGCGGAGATGCACAAGTTCGTGCAGGAACACCTAAGAAGAGGAACTATCCGCATCTCAAAATCACCATACGCAGCCAACTTCTTCTTCGTGAAGAAGAAAGACGGAAAGCTAAGACCGGTACAGGATTACCGACCCGTCAACAAATGGACAAAAAGGAACAGAAATGTCTCGCCCCTCATCCCACAAGTCGTGGACCGACTCAGCAGATGCACCAAGTTTACAGTGGTGGACGTGCGATGGGGCTACAATAACATCAGAATAAAGGAAGGAGACGAGTGGAAGGCTGCCTTCCTCACTCACGAAGGACTGTTCGAACCAACAGTCATGTTCTTCGGCCTTACAAACTCCCCAGCGACCTTCCAAATGATGATGAACGCCATCTTCCGGCAAGAAGTAGGAGAAGGCTGGCTCTCTGTATATATGGACGACATCGCTATCCACACGGCTAAACGACCACATGAAACAGAGGAACAACACACAGCCAGACATCGAGAATACGTCCATCGCATGCTGGACAAACTAGAAGAAAACGACCTCTACCTCAAGCCGGAAAAATGCCAATTCGAGAAAGAGGAGATCGAGTACCTAGGGGTCATCGTAGGAAAAGGGCATCTCAGGATGAGCCCCAAGAAACTGCAAGGAATCACAAACTGGTCACCACCAAAAAATCTGACCGACATCAGGAGTTTCTTGGGTTTCACAGGCTACTACCGCTACTTCGTACCAAACTACTCGAAAATCGCACGACCCCTGCTAGAGCTAACAAAGAAGACCACCCCCTGGCATTGGGGAGAAGCACAGATGAGGGCATTCGAAGAGCTAAAAACAAGAATGTGTGGCAGCCCAGTACTAATCCAACCGAACGTCGAGAAGCAGTTCACACTCCACGTCGACGCATCAGCATACAGCGTAGGCGCCGTACTCTCGCAGGAGGGAGAGCACAACCTCACTCCAACCTTGGCTCGTCGACATAAACCGATCCTGCACCCAGTGGCATACTATTCAGCCACATTCACACCCACAGAACGAAATTACGACATCTACAAAGAGAACTGTTAGCCGTCATGAAGGCCCTTGCCCATTGGAGGCACTACCTGGGATGGACCAAAACACCATTCATAATCCGAACCGATCATGCTAACCTCCAGTATTGGAAGTCACCAAGAAACTTGAACAGACGAACTGCACGGTGGCATGCTGACCTCCAAGAATATGACTACGTACTGGAATACATCCCAGGTAAAACGAACACCGCAGCAGACCTCTGTCCAGACCATCAAATGTGGATCATGGCGAAGATGATAACAAGGACATCACGATCATCCCACCCCACAGAATCCGAGCAGCACAAACGATTCAAGGAAGAACTATCATGCCAAACCTCAAGGAACTCAGACGAGCCATCGTCAGAGATGCCCATGACACACCCACATCTGGCCACCCAGGAAGAGATGAGACTCTATGAAAAGTACAAGCACGGTACTGGTGGTCAGGAATGAAAGAATGGATCGCCGACTACGTCTGTAACCAGCCTGGGGTGATGGTTCAACACCATCGCGCCCCTGTAAGTTGCGGAACCGGCCATATAGAGAGTTCGTGCCCCGTTTCATGTCTATGCCCCGTTTCATATCGATCAGCTTGTGATTTTGTTGAGCGACCTGTGCTATTGGTCGTTATTGTTCTCCTTGTGTTTCAGGTATAAATAGGTAGCACTGCCCCTTCAGGCTCTAGGCCTGCCCTCAAGTACCATGTACTATAAATAGGGGACTCATTACGCCTGGTAGAGGCAAGTTGAGTCTCTTGTCTCAACACTAGCAGTGTTCTACTTCATTGCGGGTGGCTACTGAGTCGAAGCTCAGCAAGCGGTAACCCGGACATCGACATCGACTTGCAGGTCGACTTCCACTCTATAAGTCTTCTAGGGCACTTCAAGTCCTAGCTTCTCAACTTAGTGTGTCTATTGTTGCTGTCAAACCCTTGGCGGTGACATTAGACTCAACTTACTTTCAATACGGCTAGCAGTTCAGAAGGGACACTGCAGACCACGACCCTTGATTGGGTAGACGCCGTTAACGGCAGAAGGAACCACAGAGTTCGGTACATCTCCAAAGAACACCCAGCCAATCCCACAGATCGGGATATACAGATTATCGTCACAGCAAGAGGCAAAGCACTGACCAACCCAAAGCTGGTGTGCATTCACGACGACAGGTGGAAGGAAGTCCATTGGGATAGAGGACAGTACACTCTAGGAACGACAGTCCCGCAACTACACGAATACGACACTGAAGGATCAGAGGCTGACGAGCTTCTCGACGAGGAACTAGAAGAACCCGAAGTCGTCTCGGATACAGAGTCAGACGAGGCAGTCAAAGAAATCGACGACGCCTTCAACAAAATCAAAATCACCCCAGTAGAAGAGAAAGCGCCAGTATTCCCATTAGGACCCTCACTCCACTCCAAGGACTGCCCACCGACGCCTTACCATCAGGAGCCAGAATCCCTAGCCTCGCACAAGCCATGTCCACACAGACCACCACAGCCACAGCTGTTGCCGCACAGCCGTCCACGACCACCCAAAGCGCACCACAACATATTCAGAATGTCCTCAGGCAAGTCCTCAAAGATCAGGGCCACCGGGAGGCCCAGGAGGAGGCCAGGAGACCAGGAGGACCAGGAGGACCAGGAGGACCGGAGGACCAGACCAGATCCAAACGCACCCCAAATACCAGTGGCCGCGCCGCTGACATAAAAACCATGGGAGCACTCCCACAAGTCTTCACCGGAGACAGGTCCAAAGCCGATGACTTCATCGAGGAAGTGAAGGGATACCTCGCTTGAACGCAGACATAGCAGGATACAATTCCCCCTTTAAGAAAATCGCATTCACTCTCACCCTCATCAAAGGAGAAAGCACGGCCCAATGGGTCAGAGATATGGGCGAATGGATCGATAGGCTACATATGCCTCAAGATAACATCCCAGCATTATGGGATCAGTTCCTACTAGAGTTCAGCCAACAATTCCAGGATACCCAGGCGGCCCAGCGAGCCCAAAACGAAATCAGGGACTGTTGGATGAAGGGATCCGACTATGATGAATATATCACCAGGTTCGAAAGCCTGGCGAGGAAAGCTGGATACACGTTGGGAAATGAGGAAATGTACAACATTTTCCTTCAAGGGATTCCCGCATCACTCCTACACGACACCCTGAAGCCACCAATCCCTCTCAACTATCACGACCTCAAAGAGAAGGTCAAAACCATCGCGCAAGGAAAAACCATCATAGATGGTATCCTAAAGAAAACCCTGGGGGCACAGTCGCCGTTTCAAAGGTTCAACAACCCACCTAGGCCACCACCATTCCTGCAAAGGAATTGGCAACCCAGATACAACCAGGGGAATCGCCCCCAATACAACTCCACGAATGCACCGCCGTCGATGAACAACACCCCAGTCCCCATGGACCTATCCAGGGGACGCATCCCTAATAATTGGCGGGGACGAGGAAACTGGAGACAAAGAGTGGTACCACCCGCCAGAGGAAATGTATCAGCACCAGGATATGAAGCAATGCAGTGCTTCAACTGCGGCAGAGAAGGACACTTCGCCTGAGCCTGCCCTGAAAGGCGACAACAGCCTAGAAACCCCTACAGGCCAAGCCCCCGACAGGCCAACCTCATAGACTTCCAGGAGGAAGAAGAACAAGACTATCAGATGGCGGAACCATCAGAGGGAACCTCTGTAGCCACCATGCGAGCGCAGCTCGAGGGGATGTCCCTCGACGACCAGATTAAACTGGCCAAGGAAATGGGAGTCGCATAGGATTTTCCCTCTGCCTAATCAGATCGGCCCTGCTTAGGCGAATCCATAGCAATAATGTGTACATATCGGCAAGGAAATCCATGACAGTCCGTTTTTACGCACAAACGATTGCAAAAAGAGCCGAAGGAGTGGCCCTCGTCGACTCAGGGGCCACTGAAAATTTCATGAGTCTTGACTATGCTAGATGGTTACGACTCCCCATCAAACGACTCGCGACCCCGAGACCACTATTCAATGTCGATGGGACGGAAAACAAAAGCGGAAGCCTCAAATACTACACCGACCTACAGTTCAAGACAGGAACACAGACTACGAACCAACGGTTCTTCCTCTCCAATTTAGGAGACCACAAGGCTATCTTTGGATACCCATGGTTCGCCTCCGTCCAACCAAAATTGACTGGAAGAGGGGCTGGATTGACTTCACTCACCTCCCCATTGTCCTCTCCGCCCCAAATGCCGCAAAAGCAGTATACGTCCCTAGAACGAAGAACGTACCACAACCAGTTAGGAAGTACACCGATACATACCTCTTAGGAAGGGCGACCATAGGGGGCGCCACAAGCAACTCAGAAGAAAACCACGCCATACCCGTCGAATACAGGAGACACAAAAAGGTATTCAGCGAAGAAGATTCCCAACGGTTACCTAACTCGACCATATGGGATCATGCCATCGAACTATTACCAGGGGCACCCGACACCATGCCAGGACGACTACTACCCCTCACACAGGAAGAAAAGGCCGAGATGCACAAATTCGTCCAAGAACACCTAAGAAGAGGGACCATTCGTTTCTCCAAATCACCCTACGCAGCCAATTTCTTCTTTGTCAAGAAGAAGGACGGGAAACTAAGGCCAGTACAAGACTACCGGCCTGTCAACAAGTGGACAAGGAGAAACAGAAACGTCTTGCCCCTCATCCCACAAGTCGTGGATCGACT
Organism: Russula compacta; assembly: GCA_022376555.1. Lineage (NCBI taxonomy): Eukaryota > Fungi > Basidiomycota > Agaricomycetes > Russulales > Russulaceae > Russula > Russula compacta. The sequence goes on from WTXH01000024.1 coordinate 70,300, forward strand.
TAACGGATGCACAAAATTCACCATGGTGGACGTGCGATGGGGCTACAACAACATCAGAATCAAAGAAGGAGATGAATGGAAGGCCGTGTTTCTCACCCACGAAGGACTGTTCGAACCCACAGTCATGTTCTTCGTCTCACCAACTCCCCAGCAACCTTCCAAATGATGATGAACACTATATTCCGCAAGAAGTAGGAGAGGGCTGGCTCTCGGTCTACATGGATGACATCGCCATCCACACAGCCAAACAACCACACGAAACAGAAGAGCAGCACACCGCACGACATCGAGAATACGTCCATCGTATGCTAGACAAGTTGGAAAAGAACGATCTCTACCTCAAACCGGAGAAGTGTCAGTTCGAGAAGGAAGAGATCGAATACCTGGGAGTCATTGTGGGAAAAGGACACCTCAGAATGAGCCCTAAAAAGCTGCAGGGAATAGCGGACTGGTCGCCACCCAAAAACCCAACCAACGTCAGGAGTTTCTTAGGGTTCACTGGCTACTACCGCTACTTCGTCCCGAACTACTCAAGAATTGCACGACCCCTACTTGAACTAACAAAGAAAACCACGCCCTGGCACTGGGGAGAAACACAAATGAGGGCATTCGAGGAATTAAAAACAAGGATGTGTGGCAGCCCAGTGCTAATTCAACCAGACGTCGAAAAACAATTCACACTTCATGTCGACGCATCAGCATACGGCGTGGGCGCCGTACTCTCGCAGGAGGGACAGCATAACAACCTCACACCAACCCTAGCTCAGCGGCACAAACCATACTACACCCAGTGGCATACTACTCAGCAACGTTCACGCCCACAGAACGAAACTACGACATCTACGAGCGAGAACTGTTAGCCGTCATGAAGGCCCTAGCCCACTGGAGACATTACTTAGGATGGACAAAAACTCCATTCATAATCCGACTGATCACGCCAACCTCCAATACTGGAAATCACCAAGGAACCTGAATCGATGAACCGCACGATGGCATGCTGACCTCCAAGAATACGACTACATACTGGAATACATTCCAGGCAAGACAAACACCGCAGCAGACGCACTATCCAGGCCGTCAAATGCAGATCATGGTGAAGACGACAACAAGGACGTCACGGTTATCCCACCCCACAGAATTCGAGTAGCACAGACAATCCATGGGAAAACTATAGTGCCAAACCTCAAGGAACTTAGGCGAGCCATTGTTAGGACACCCACGACCTCCCACGTCTGGCCATCCAGGAAGGGATGAAACCCTAAGGAAGGTCCAGAACGATACTGGTGGCCAAAGATGAAAGAGTGGATTGCAGATTATGTCCAGGATGTGCAACGTGTCAACAAGCCAAGATACTGACACATCGCCCCGACCCCATTGTACCGAATTCCCTCAGAACCAGGCACCCTGCCATTCCAAACCATATCCATGGACTTGATCACCGGACTGCCACCAAGAAGAGGACAGATGCAATCCTCACCATCGTCGACCATGGATGTTCCCGTGCCGCCTTATTTCTTCCATGTTCCACCAACATCACAGGTCCGGGAATCGCCCAGCTCTACCTCGACCATATTTACCCTTGGTATGGACTACCAAGAAAATCATTAGCGACAGGGACCCGCGTTTCACATCGAGCTTTGGAAAGGCGCTCACTAAGAGGCTGGGGATACAGCAAAACCTGTCCACAGCAGCGCACCCCCAAACCGATGGCTTGTCCGAGCGAAAGAACCAATGGGTGGAACAATACCTACGACTAGTGACGAGCGGCCAACCAGATGACTGGACAGAATGGGTTGCAGTCGCAACCGCGGTACACAACAACGAAGGAACAGCACCACGGGACTATCCCCCAATCAGATTCTGATCGGATACGAACCAACACTGGGGCCCAGAGATTGGGGGTCCAGACCAACAACGAGGCGGCAGAACAAAGGATGCGAAGAATGGAGCAAGCACGAGACCAAGCAATCAAAGCAATCAACAAAAAGGCAGCTGACGTACCCGCGGGTCAATACAAGCCGGAGACAGGTGTGGCTGGAGGGAACCCACTTGACACTCCCACACCAAGGGTCCAAATTAAACCCGAAACGGTACGGCCCCTTCAAGATACTCAAAGAAGTATCTCCCGTCGCCTTCCTTTGCAACTCCCCGCATCATGGCTGATCCACCCGGTGTTTCATGCCTCCCTTCTTACCCCGTATAGGGAAACGGACACACACGGGCCCAATTACGCCCGACCCCCTCCTGACCTGATCGATGACGAAGAACAATACGAGGTCGAACAAATCCGAAACCATCGCCATCAAGGGCGATCAAAAGGCTCCAATATCTCATAAAGTGGCGGGGCTACCCCGAAAGCGATAACACCTGGGAACCAGCTGACCAGGTGCATGCCCCGGATCTCCTTCGGGAGTATCATAAGCGCCGGCCCTTGACCAGTACAAAAGGGAAGCAGAAACCCCCGGCAAAAACATCAGTTCGATCCACTTCCACTCCCCTCCACTTCCAACTTCCACTTCCACCATATCTCTCACATGTCTTCGCCAGTCCCAGTCCCGTCCCAGCACCACCGCCCGTGTCACGTCCAGGAGGCTGTCCAGCCTCCCTCCGCAGCGGCCAGCCCCCGTCCACCGCTACCGCCCCGCCTCCAACACCATCCGTCTCCCAGGCGCGTTTCCCGACTTGGAGACCAATGCCTTCTGGGAAGGCCCCCTCTCCCCTGGCACCGTCCGATCCGTCTGGACGGCTACGAAAACCTCGACCCGACCCAGCTCCGCCAGCTGGCGTCGGCCTCGCCTCCACGCTCCAGCAGCGTGAACACTCTTCCAGACGAAGCACGATGCCTCAAGAGGCAGTTTGAGGAGGTCAATCGGACAATCGCGAACTTAAGGCCGATTCAACAAATCGACGGGAACCCCTGCTGTGCCCTGACGGGTACGTCGAGAACGAGGGGAGGCTCCCCAACTTCACCATCACCACCCCGACGGCGAAAACCCGCCGTATTCATCAAGCAGCTGGACGACGGGCGGGTGGCCGGGCTGGCAGCCAACGCAAGGGCGACCACGAGCCCAGATCATCGACCTTATGCACGCCCGACTTCGACGACTTCCCCTCTCCCCGCTCCCACCTTGGTTCCGCGCCCGCCTATGGGGAACCGAGATCGACTACCACCCACTCCGAGAGGCCATCATCGACCTGGACGACTGGCCCTCCTCGCCGAGGTCACGCGCTACGCGTGCTGGACCGAAGACCGACATTCTGCGCGCGAGCTACGCCTGGCTCAAGCAAACTGGCAGCGTCTGAAGCTGCGAAGCAGGCGAGTGAAGACCGGCTCGTCGCAGCAAGAGCTGCAAAGAAATCCCCCTGTGGGAGTCGACGGCCGCAGTTGGGTAGACGATCGGCATGGAGGAAAACAGGATGAGGGCATCCTGTCTAGCGAGAGGGTGGTGTAACCGGCCTGGGGTGATGGTTCAACACCATCGCGCCCCTGTAAGTTGCGGAACCGGCCAATAGAGATTCGTGCCCCGTTTCATGTTTGCCCCGTTTCATATCGATCAGCTTGTGATTTCTTGAGTGACTTGTGCATTGGTCGTTATTGTTCTTGGTTCAGTATAAATAGGTAGCACTGCCCCTTCAGGCCTAGGCCTGCCCTCAAGTACCATGTACTATAAATAGGGGACTCATTACGCCTGGTAGAGGCAAGTTGAGTCTCTTGTCTCAATACTAGCAGTGTTCTACTTCATTGCGGGTGGCTACTGAGTCGAGCTCAGCAAGCGGTAACCTGGACATCGACATCGACTTGCAGGTCGACTTCCACTCTATAAGTCTTCTAGGGCACTTCAAGTCCTAGCTTCTCAACTTAGTGTGTCTATTGTTGCTGTCAAACCCTTGGTGGTGACAACGTCAGAGGATGTGCAACATGCCAACAAGCCAAAATACTAACGCATCGGCCTCATGTTCCCCTTTATCGAATCCCCTCCACGCCAGGCACACTACCCTTCGAAACCATAGCCATGGACCTGATCACCGGACTGCCACCAAAGCGAGGACTGGACGTAATCCTCACCATCGTAGATCATGGATGCTCTCGTGCCACCCTGTTTCTTCCCTGCTCCACAAGCATTACAGGGCCAGGAATCGCCCAACTCTACCTAAATCACCTTTACCCATGGTACGGACTACCAAAGAAAATCATCAGTGATAGGGACCCGCGATTCACGTCAAGCTTTGGAAAAGCACTCACAAAGAGGCTCGGGATACAACAGAATCTATCCACCGCAGCCCATCCTCAAACCGATGGGCTATCTGAGCGAAAGAATCAATGGATAGAACAATACCTGCGACTGGTGACGAATGGGCAACCAGACGACTGGACAGAATGGGTCGCAGTCGCAACGGCAGTACACAACAACCGGAAAAATAGCACCACAGGGCTATCGCCCAATCAAATCCTCATTGGCTATGAACCAACACTGGGACCCGGAGATTTGGGGATCCGGACTAACAATGAGGTGGCAGAGCAGCGAACGTGAAGAATGGAAGAAGCACGAGAGCAGGCAATCGAGGCCATCAATAGAAAAGCGGCCGAAACACCACCGGGACAATACAAAGCCGGGGACCACGTGTGGCTAGAAGGGACCCACCTGATGCTCCGGCATCAAGGGTCCAAATTAAACCCAAAACGGTATGGCCCTTTCAAAGTCCTCAAAGAAGTATCCCCGGTCGCATTCCTGCTACAACTCCCTGCCTCGTGGATGATCCACCCCATATTCCACGCCTCCCTTCTTACCCCATATAGGGAAATGGACACTCACGGGCCCAACTACACGAGGCCTCCCCCTGATCTAATTGACGGCGAAGAGCAATACAAAGTGGAGCAGATCAGAAACCATCGCCATCATGGGCGATCAAAGAAGCTCCACTATCTCATAAAGTGGCGGGGCTACCCCGAAAGTGACAACACCTGGGAACCAGCTGACCAGGTGTACACCCCGGATCTCCTTCGGGAGTATCACAAGCACCGGCCCTTGAACAACATAAAAGGGAAGCAGAAACCCCCGGCGAAAGCATCAGCTCAATCTTCCTCTACCCCGAAAACATCATTGCTACAACATGTCCTCTCCTGCCCCAGTCCCAGTTCCGCCTCCCTCCACGCATATCGAGGTTGAGGCGATTGGCGGACCTCCCTCCACGATGGCCAGCCCGAACACCCCTCTGCCACGCCCGCCTCCGATCCATCCATCTCCCTGGTGCCTTCCCTGACCTGGAGACCAACGCCTTCTGGGAAGGCCCCCTCTCCCCTGGTACCGTCCATCCGTCCTCGACAGATACAAGAATCTGGGGCTGGTCCAGCTCCATCAACTGGCCTTGGGCCTGGCCACCACTCTTCAGCAGCGCGAGGCGCTATTCCAGGACGAGGCAAGATGCCTCAAGAGACAGTTCGAAGACCTCAACCGCGACAACCGGGAGCTCAAGGCCCGAATCCAGCAGATCGACGGGGAATCCCTCTTATGCCCCGACGGGTACGTCGAGAACGAGGGGAGGCTCCCCGAGTTCACAATCACCACCCCCGATGGCGAGAAACCTGCCGTCTTCATCAAACAACTGGAGACGGGCGAGTGGCGGCCTGGCGGCCAACGCAATGGGCGACCATGACGCCCAAATCATCGAGCTTTATGCTCGCCCGAGTTCGACAATACCCTCTATCCCCACTCCCACCTTGGTTCCGTGCCCGCCTGTGGGGGACAGAAGTCGATTACCACCCCCTGCGCGAGGCCATCATCGACCTGGATGACTGGTCCCTCCTCGCCGAAGTCACAGGTACTGAGTCCTGACCACGAATGCGACACGCTGCGCGCTGAGCTACGCTTGGCTCAGGCAAATCTGGCGGCGTCTGAAATCGCGAAGCAGGCCTGCGAGGACCGACTCATCGCAGCAAAGGCAGCCAAGAAAATTCCGACAGTGGGGGTTGAGCGGTATCGGCCACAGTTGGCAAGACGATCAGGGTGGAGAAAGACAGGATGAGGGCATCCTGTCTAGCGAGGGAGTGATGTAACCGGCCTGGGGTGATGGTTCAACACCATCGCGCCCCTGTAAGTTGCGGAACTGGCCAAATAGAGGGTTTGTGCCCCGTTTCATATCGATCAGCTCGTGATTTTCTTGAGCGACCTTTGCTACTGGTCGCTATTGTTCTCGTTTGTGTTTCAAGTAAAAATAGGTAGCACTGCCCCTTCAGGCCTTAGGCCTGCCCTCAAGTACTATGTACTATAAATAGGGGACTCATTACGCCTGGTAGAGGCAAGTTGAGTCTCTTGTCTCAATACTAGCAGTGTTCTATCTCATTGCGGGTGGCTACTGAGTCGGAGCTCAGCAAGTGGTAACCCAGAATCGACATCGACTTGCACGTCGACTTCATCTCTACACGTCTTCTAGGACACTCGAGTCCTAGCTCATCGACTTAGTGTGTCTATTGTTGCTGTCAAACCCTTGGCGGTGACACTTCGGGTACCCCCAGATCCTTGTTGTCGGCTGTGAGTTGGTCATCTCTCCAGTGTTTGTAAGTGGCTTCCAGGTGAGCTGTGTTCACCTCACGCTCTGCCAGAGTGTCTGATCATCCTGTGAGTATGGCAAGCTGGTTTTTGTTGTCTTAGGTGACCTCCTCATTCTTTCACACCACATTTGCCAACCCTTTGGCAATATGGATGAGCTGGTCTTTGGAGGGGCTATTTCCTTCGAGAGCAGCATGGATGGTCCTGGGGGAGAGTTGGAACTCACTGAATTCGGTTGATGAGGCCACCACTTCCATGGGGATGATAAGCAATTCAGGTTGCTTGCCAGTGGCTGCTCGTGTTGGTGGTGGGACTGGCAGGGGCTCTTTGCATCTGCTGGGGCTTGCTGTGATGTAAGAGGGAATGGAGAGGGGCAAGGACATGCTGTTCTGCATTGTGAAAGGGCAAAAGAATGAGAGGCAGTTGATCTGACCCATGTAGTGCATTTGTTCTCTTTGTACTCGAGCTTTTCATTCACTGGGTGTCATTGGTGGTATCATTTTACTAAGGCAGGGGCGTGCACTTGGTCAGCAGGTTCCCAGGTGTCATCAGAGGCTGAGTAACCCTTCCACCAGATGAGGTATTGAAGCTGATGTTGCTTCCCATGGTACCTGTGATTGATAATTTGATCCACTTCATATTCCTCAGCGTTATCAATCATCTCTGGCAGTGGATGTTGATAATTGGTTCCATGTTCTTTGGTCTCTTTGTAACAGGTGAGTAATGAGCTGTGGAACATGTCATGGATGGTCCAGGCTGCCAGCAACTGCAATTTGTAGGCTACTGGCAAGACTTCTTTCAATATCTTGAAGGGTCTATGTTGTTTGGGTGTAAGCTTGGTAGATGCGTATGGGAGCGACAAGTATTTTGCTTCGAGCCAGACTTGTTCTCCTTCTCAATATTGCGTGGGTGGAATCGCTTTGGCAACTTCATTGAGGGCTCAAACTGCTGCTTCTCAGTGCGCTTTGGCATGTTTGTGTCTGTCCTCCATTGCCTCATTACTGATGATGGGTATAGGTTCTTCAGCAGCACTAGGGTGATATCCTAAAATGATTTCATGGGGACTCAGCTTGGTTGTGGCATTGGGCCATCGATTGTATACAAATGTCGCAATTGGTAGGAGCTCCTCCCAATCATCCTGTCTGGCTGAAGTGTAAAGTTGAAGGTATTGCTCCACCCACTGATTCTTTCATTCAGTGAGTCCATCGGTTTGTGGGTGGAAGGCTGTGCTGATGTTTCATTCTATCCTCAACTTAGTGGTGAGAGCTTTGGTAAAGTTGGATGTGAAACAGGGGTTGCGATCGGAAATTACTTTCGATGGCACTCTGAACCATGGAAAAAGGTGTTGGAGGTATAGTTGTGCTACTCCTTCACCTGTGATTGTTGTTATGCACAGGATAAACAGGGTGGCTCTGGAACAGCCTTGGTCGACGATAGTGAGGATGGCATCCATTCCATTGGCTTTGGGCAATTGAGTGATGAGGTCTAAAGCACTGGTGTTAAAGGGACGCATCTGTGGGTCTCCTGGGATGCAGTAGAGTGGTACTCTCTTCTTTGTAGTCTGAATTTTGTGCTGCTGGCATTGCGTGCATCCAGCAACATATCTTTCTATCCAGGTGTTCACTCCTGGCCACCAATAGTGTTGGGTGATGAGAGTGATAGTATTGTCTCTGCCTGGGTGTCCTGCTGTGGGTGAGTCATGAAAGTGGGATAGAATGTCGCATCTTAGCTGTAGTCCTGATGGTACTGCCAACTTCCATCCTTGTACATATCCTTCAGGGAGTTTTCATACATCCTGTGAATCACACCATAGTTCCATCTCTGCCTGTTGCTTTTGTTGCGCCTCTTTCACTCATTGTTCGAGTGGATCCATCTGTCATGGTGGACTATTGGGACGCTTACGCTTACTAATCTTCTTGCCTTATACGTACATATTTCCCACAGTCCGGCTGGAGTTGTCACCACTTCCCCCTCCTTACCTTACACTACCACTATTACACTCCTGCTGATCCCTTCTGCTGTTGTGTTGCCTCGGCTTGTTACTAAACTACTTACACTAATCTGCTGATGGTTTTCGTGGCCTTACTGCCGCTGAAACATGTCAGACGCTGCCGAAGACTCCGCCTAAATAGTTGTGTATAAATACGCTCATAGAAGGAGACCAAAGCCTTAAGCTTGGTCTCTTGTGAATCTTAGACATTCTCAGAGCAACCCTCTGAGTGATCCGAAGCTTCCCAGCCCCTTTTCCCTCCCACTTGCACCCTAGAATGTACCCTAGGGTCTGCTAAATGACTTAGTGACGTGTTTCACTTAATCTACCATATATAGTAAACCAAGTCCCGATTGGGAACTCTTCGAACTCCGACACATATGATAAGCGCTCAGAAAGGCGTTGCCTTTCTTCGCTCCAGACAGACAAAGGTCACTGAGTAATGGACCTCTCAGTGCTCTATAGAATCACCCTATCTGCACCAGAACACCCAGCAGGAAGGAGCAGCTCCTTCCATTCATGACCTTAGTGGCATACCAATGAACTAAGTGCAATACAAGGCGTATCAGCACTCCAGACATCCCTTCCTTTGGATACACGTCTTTAGTATCCAAATCGACTCCTTCACATCTAGATCCCCTTCCTCCTTCAGGAGATAGGGAACGACAGCAGCCAGCACCGCCACTACCCATAGTTGTTCTAACAAGGCATTAGAACTCCACAGAAGACGACCAAGATGACGGTCACCGATGCAGATATCATCCTACACATACAACAGAAAGACAGAGACAGGCCAGATGCCCTATCCCTCATAGCAAGAGAACAAATAGCCAAGAAGGCTGCCAGACAGAAATATTGACAGAACCGCCACGCTCCGTCCAGCGTGACACCATCCATATTGATGTGTTGGCAATGAACATGGACGAAGGGAGAAGGGTTAGGTCTGTATTGTCTTTGGCGCCATGATCCACTCCTGGTGGTCTAGACAACATGTTGGGAGCAGTGTGGATCTTCCCTGGCACATGTTTGATGACTAGATTGTAGTCTTGGAGCTCTGCAAACCATCTGGCCACATGTCAATTGACTTTTTGAGGGGCCTTCCAATATGTTAGGTTAGCATGATTGGTAAGGATGGTAACTGGGATTTCCGTAGCTGCTACATGAGGGTGAAAATGTTTGAGGGCTTTCAGGACTCCTAGGAATTCTCTTTTGTAGATGTTGTAGTTGCATTCTGTTGGGGTGAAAGTGTTAGAGTAATATGCAACAGGGCATAGCATTGGGTTTTGGGTGCATGGGTTAATTTCTCCCTCCTGTGAGAGTATGGCACCCATGCCGTATGCCGAGGCATCTGTGGCAAGAAAGAAGGCTCTGGAGTAATCAGGTTGTTGAAGAATGGGCTTGCTGCACATCAGCAGCTTTAGATGTTCAAAGGGATCTTTGTAGTCACAATTCCATTTGAATGGGGTGTCTTTTCGCGTCAGTTGGATGAGGGGGCATGCTATGATGGAATAGTTGGGTATGAAATATCAGTAGAACCCTGTGAAACCTAAAAACACACGGATGTCCTTGACTGTTTGTGGCTGGGGCCAGTCAGCAACACCTCGTACTTTTGCAGGGTCCATCTGGACCATGCTGTTTTCAAGTACCACTCCTAAGAACTCCACTTTTCGCTGCTCAAAGATGCACTTCTCTGGTTTGAGGTATAGATCATATTGCTTCAATTTGTCCAGGACTTTATGGATGCATTCTTCATGGAATTTGGGGTCATCTTTTGTAGCGATAAGAAGATTGTTCATATATACAATAAGCCACCCTTGTGCCATTTCTTCAGCAAAGATTGCATTCATCATAGTTTGGAAGGTTGCTGGGGAATTTGTCAGTCCAAAGAATATTACAGTTGGTTCAAATAGTCCTTGGTTGGTGATGAACGTGGCTTTCCATTCGTCTCCTTTTTTGATGCAGACATTGTTGTATCCCCACCGGATGTCAAACTTGGTGAAGGGTTTTGCTCCCTGGACTTTTGCTATTAGCTCTGGAATCAGTGGGAGGGGGTAGCGGTTGCAAATAGTCCACTCATTTAGGCAACAATAGTCTTGTACTGGATGCAGCTTTCCATCCTTTTTCTTGATAAAGAAGAAGGGTGCAGCATAAGGGCTTTTTGAGGGGTGTATATACCCTTTCTTCTGTTGTTCCTTGACGAATTCTAACAGCGCCTTCTATTCATCTTGCATAAGTTGGTATACTTTGCCTGGTATCGATGACAGTGCTTCTGGTTTCAATTCGATTGCGTGGTCCCAGATGCGTGGTTTGGGGAATCACTGGGTGGCTTCTTCGCTAAAAACATGAGCGTGCCTTTGGTATTTGGCTGGGATTTCACCACTTCCTTTATGTGACCCTGCTTCCTCAGCTAGTTTTGATGCTAATGTTTGCCCTCTCCCTTTTGTTTCAGGGATGACAACTTTGGCTACATGAAGAAATTCTTGAACGTCGTTGATCCATCATATAGGCATCTTACGACCTCATGGTGTGGTTCTGCACCTTCCTATTCATACTTGGGTTGCTAGTTTGGTTCAAAGGATGAGGGGTAATTGATCGCTTTCAAGCCATCCTCTTGCCCAATCAATCTTTGGTTGTGTGGCAGCGAACCATGGGTATCCCAAGATGACCTTCTGATCTCCCAGGTCAGTAAGGAAGAATCGCAGCCAAGTCCATTGACTCCCCATCTGCATCTCTAAGTCCGTATAATTTTCTATATCTCCATTCTTGTTTCTCGTTCCATCCACATCGTAGACTGGTCTGGGTCTTTCTAATCATTTAATAGGAAAGCACATTTCCTTCACATATTGCATACTGATGAAGATTTCGGTTGCTCCTGAGTCTAGGAGTGCAATTGTTTCAGCCCTCTTCTTGGATAGATGGATGAATAAACATAGCTGCATAGATTTTCGTATCGAAAGGTACATCCTATCTGATCCAGTCCTCCTAATCCAGGCCATATGGATTAGGCCTCCGAAAAATTTCCTTCTCTCGCTCCAAGGTGGTTCATCAGCTCTTCCTGATCTTCCTGGGAGAGCGTTTCAAGCTGTTGGTGGAGGTGATCCACCTTCGAGGTGCTGGGCTCACTTTCATTGTCTTCTGGAGACCAGTCAATAAGCTGGGTGGTGCGTGTATTGGAGCGGTGCTGTTTGGTGGGGCAGGTGCGAGTGTCCTTGCTGTCCACAGGTGAAGCACGCACCTTGCACCCCCTGTTGGGTTCTGTTATCATCTGTTCTCACAACATTTCCCCTGGACTGTCCTCCTCCTCATCCTCACCAGTTTCCTCTGGGTGCTCTCACTCGATCTACATCCATAGGCACCAGTTGATTGTTCCATGCCCTGGGCACTGTGGTGGAGTTGTAGGGGGTTTGTCCGAACCCTTGTCGAGGTGGTTAGAGGTTCTGCAGTCACTGGGCACAATACTGCCAGTTATTTTGGAAGGGAATGTGTCTAACATTATTACTGGGACATGTGTATAGGGCATCAATGATTCGCTGCGATGCAGTCACATTGATAGCTTTGGCTTTCATTTGGTCGTAAGTGTTGACTTTTGTGTCTTCTAACACCTTTTGTCCAATGCTGCATGGTAATCCTTGCAGGAACAGTTGCATTGTGTTCTGATCCATTGGATTGTAACCAGCCTCATGTGCTACACTTTCAAATGTGGAGATGTACTCATCTATTTCCGGCCATTTCATTTTCAGCTCTTGCAGCCTGATGCGTGCCTTTTGTGCTTTTTGCAAGTCAAGGAAGCAAGCTTCGAAGTTGTGGATGAATGTTGTCCAAACTGCACGTACATTGTCTGCTGGCTGGAGCGTTCCAAGCCAGTCCAGCTGTTGCTCCATCCATCAGTTGACTTCTGCTCCTTTGATGCAGGTGAGGGTGATGGCTACCCATTTGATGAAGGAGGCTAGTGATGGGACATTGTGGTTAACAAGGAAATATGCTTGGAGTTCTCATAGAAAACTCTCAGCTTTGGTTCGATCTCCTTCAAAGATCATTGGTAGAGCTCCCATTGGTTTGTCATCTGCTTGGATTGGTTGTTGCGGTTGTCCTCCTCCTTGTGCACCTCCACCTCCACCTCCCCCCGGTGGACCACCTCCTGGAGGGCCTCCTCCTCCACTTGGCCCTCCACTTCCACCTCCAGTCGGTGGTCTGGTTCTTCCTCCTGTCTGAGTCATCGTTACTGCTGTTGCTGCAATTGACATGGTGGTGGTTGTGGTTGGGTCAGTTGTTATCGATAGGTCTGCAAGAGTGGTGATGGCCGCCCATAGATTGATAGGTGAGTTTCAAATCTGTTGGTCAAGAGGGTCTTCTTCTTCTCCACTCTCGGAGCCTTCATCCCAGTTAGTGATGGTGGGGGCCTCTTCGTACATGTTTACTGCTTCTCCTTGTAGTCCATTGTATTGATCAATACATTGTGCTCTGCAGTCAAGAAATGGAGACTCTCCTTCACTTCCCCAATTAAGGGTGTACCAATGTCAGTTTTGTAGATAGACTGCTCTGATTTGTGTTCCTCCCACTCAGATAGCATATGTGTGAAAGGGAAAGGTTTAGTCTTCCCAATAGACAGCAGTGTTTTGCAATGCTCATTCCCAATTGATGGGAAGTTGGATATATTGCCTCTCTTCTGGGGCCGTGGTGATAAAAGAAGTTGAGTCTAATGTCACTGGCACAAGCAGTGACACTTAGACATCATCAGTACCTCATGTACTGAGGGAGATTGCCAAAGACTCAGCCAATACACCCACTACTGCAGGTGGTGATGAAGTGCAGCTGAAGAGGGTGGTTCACACAGAGAAAGAACTCTGTAGGAGATGAGACATCTTGCTCACTCCCAAGGGTGTATTTATAGTCCCTATGGTCTACATATGTCCATAAGCCCTTAAGGGGTGAGTACAGGCGTCTACTATATCGCATAATTACAATATTCTACATATGGACGAGTCCAAAGAGTCCACACATACCCTGAGCCCTCAGAAGGGGTACGCGTAAGCGTAGAACCGTGCTAAAAGGTCCATATGTGATTGTAACTACATGATCGTAAAGACAGTAGGTAAAGTGTCAATCTGAAACAGTTTGATCATACAATAATCGAGTCAGATAACAAAAGAGAGTTCTTAGATCGGCCATAAGGGCGTAATCACATTGTTCTAGGGTATCATACGTACGTAGGTGTCCATGCAGTCCATGTGCCGACATGTGCTCACTAAGTCCGTAATTGTCCTGGAGCATTAAGTGCCCCTTGTAATGTCCAGGCCGGTTCTACCAAACCCCTGAGCGTGAGACTGTCCAGTCCGGTCATAGCCGCACAGACATTCCGTCTCAACAGGTGGGAAATAGCTGTTGTCACTACCAAGCGACTCGTTGATCGTACTAGAACTTGACTGGATGTTTGGGGTGCCAGCAACATGTGGTACACAGAGAATAAAGCACAGAAAACTCAGGAGAGCGAAACAAGCCACAGCTTCTCCTAGAGACAATAGAATGATAGTCACTACTCCTATTGGACAAGGAGACTCAACTTAGAGTCTTGTCTCTGCACGCGCATATGTACAAATACTACTGGTACAAAACAAGGTACTACTGACTAATCCGTGACTTCTGGGAATTCCAGTTAATCGGCCCTGACTCTGGCTGACTAACAGTTACTCCTGCTGACTGAGACGCTTACTGATGCTGACTGAGGCCCTATGAATCATGCTGACTATCCTAGGATACTAGCTACTAGGAAAGTCTGAAAGTCCAACCAGTATCTTACCAACCCCAGGCCTAGACTGGCCTACCAGTCCTGGGGGTCAAAGATGACCTTCACATGTCATCAGCGGTTCTCTTGCCCCCATGCAAGCCACTCTGTGACACAGAGAGGAGGTCGAGGAGCTGCAACACACTAATGAAGAACTGGCAGAAGGAGACAAGCCAGGCCTCCTTAAATGTCCCAAGGGCTTCATCAAGAATGAGGGGCAAGTCCCCAACTTCTCCATCCCACTTGCTGATGGCACAGAGTGAATTGCTTGCTTTGTGCAACAACTTCCAGATGGGCACATCGCTGGGATCCACTCTCATGCCAGGGGTGAGCAGGATGCCCATGTCATCAACCTCTACACCTCTCCAGACTATTCTTCCAATGACCCATTGGAGCCCATCCCCTTCTGGCTCTGTTGAAAGCTTTGGGGGCCCATGGAGCTCTACTCCACCCTTGAAGATGCCATCAATGATCTCAATGATTGGGAGCTCATGGCAGAGCTCAAGCACTACAGACGCTATGACAAAGAAGTCCAGATCATCACCAACAAGATTCAGCTTTACCAAGCTGACCTCAAGTCTACTCAAAAGGCTAGGGAACGGTGCAAAGAACACTTGGCAGTGGCACATCTCCCAGCCAAGGTCAAACACCTCAAGTACAGTCATTTTACAGAACAGATGGGGAGGAGGAGTGCTTGGAGGCTTGAGGACAAAGGCAAGAGACATCTCTCCCCCTACTAAAGACAAGGACATCTAGGTCTAAGTGATGTAACCAGCCTGGAGGGATGGTAAGGCATCACACTCCTGTAAGTTCGAGAACCAGCCATGTGTGCATCATTGTGGAGTATCAGTGCATGTGATCGTCAATGTTCCATGTTCCAGCCTTTGTATGATATCATAAGTGGAGTACTATGTAGTAGGATAAATAGGGACCACTTATCATCGTGAGATGGTAAGTTGAGTCTCCTGTCTCAATACCAGTGCTATTCTGTCCACTGTCATCAGGGTGGCCCCTAGGATGTACTCTGGGGTGGTAACCCACTTCTATAAGCCTTCTAAGTCACTTCAGAGGACTTAGCTTTCTACTTCAACCCCTATTGTGTCTAAGTGTTACTTGCCAATGCTCCTGCATCAGGAAGTTAACAATTTTCTTGCCGTCTTGTCGGTACTTTTTCAAGCTTTTCGGCTGGCCGACAAGATGGCAAGCTGCCACAATTCGAAACAAGAGGGCAAGACGACAAGTTTCAAACCCGAATGTAAATAATAAATTACTAATGACTATGATAAAAATTCATGACTATGGTGGTCAATACAATTATTCACGAAGTAAGCATGGAATGCATCTAGAGAGTCAGAAAAATCGAAATCTTCTGGCAAGAAAGAAGACCCATAGATGGGGAGAAGGTGTGCACCTCTTGCGATACTATCAAGATGAACAACCGACAGGGAGCGACATCCATTACCCTCGAATTCTGGCTGCACAACCCACATTCCTGTATCATCATCGGGAATGTTACCCGGAATTAGCCAGTGAACGAGAGCGCAAGGGATGGGCTCATCTCCAAGGGTAAAAGAAAAAAAAAGGAGCACACGACCAATGGTCATGCCCAACATTGGATCGGCCTCCGAACCTGTCACGATGAACACGGTGTCATAACGGGCATACTCGCCATGCCAATTTGGATTAGAGCGAATTCGTTCTTGGTGCATTCCGCCGGTGCCGCAAAGATCACTGGGTGCGAAAAAATATGCGACAGCTGAATGGTAAACATGAATGTGGCTAGTGACGTTGGGGCACTGTTCAATATCAATGTCGGCAGACGAAACATTGGAATCGGGGTATATGTAGTCTAAAGGAATCGTCGTAGAGCTTCTGGAAAACCTGGTTGATTGATGTGCTTCGCAGTGCTTCAAGCGTACGAGGATAGCCTCGTGCTGATATCACATTGGTAAGCTGATAGTGTAATGCTGCGGCAGTGGAATAAACCATACCAGCGGTACGAGCCAACTTGACAGAGGATAAAGACATTGGCCCTGGCGCTGGCCCATTATCATCATCCTCATCCTCATCAATAGCTGCTGCCGCTCTTGGCTGTGGCTGCTCACCCCTGAGAATCATAGCGGCATATGACGCGGTTGTCCCATCCATCATCCCGAGCTTGGTATGCGCACGGCATGCAGCCGTCAGCTTGTCCAGCCGGCAGATTGTTCGCAACATTTGTACCAGTGCCTTGTAATGGCTCGAGCGCCTCCAAGGCTCCTTGACGGCTTTGATGTGCTTCGACTCCGTGATTGATGAGCATAACCCGTTTGGTGATCCAAAAAGCTGAATGGAGCGAAGATAGTGCTTGAGCGAATGTTGCCGTGGAAGCGATACTTGATCTCCATCGACTCTGGCAGTGCCAACGAAAGCCTCTCTATGGAAATGGAATCATGCCAGAGCGTCCTCAAGTTGATCAAGTGCATCACTTGTAATAGTATCACGCCGCGCAATGTAACAAAAATCAAGGAAGGCCGAAACACACTTGACCATTTCGGATGGCAAATGTCCGGCAATCGCTGCAAGATATACCTATTGATAACATCTTAGCAAATGAAAATGGTTTGTCGCATGATAAATGAATCACCTTCATGAGGGCCTTTGAATCGTCACCGGTCCACTGTTGAAAATCTCGGCCATCTGGGAAGCGTCGCAATCCAGGGAACGGAGGTACAGCAGAGATTCTATGTAATCCAGATTAGACAAAACATAAAATGAATATATATGTATTTAAAGAACTTGCCGATGGTCAATGTCAGCGATGATTTCAAGCGCCCGTGCCTCACCATGCACCTCTATAAGGTATGCATTAACCCATGTTACGAGATGGTCCTTGAACGTTCCTTTGATAACTTGATGAAGGAGATCAGGCAATAAGAGTTCGTGGATATCTGCCCGGGGAAAATTGTGAGTGAAAGGCTATAAATTTGATTTCAATTCTGCGGATGAATGACAATGCACGAAACATACTACAATATCAGCACGAACCCCAAAATCTGTCCAGAGAGTGCCGGGGTCCCAAGCACTGATAAGGAATTCAGTTTTGTCTCGAGTTCTCCGGCATGCACCTTCACGATCAAGGTCTTCGGGACGTGCATCACACCTGCTAATTCCTCAGAAATTGCACGTAAGGGTGATTAGAAATAATGACCCACTTTGGGCACCATCCCTGAACAATGGCTGCGAGCCACACCTGTTCGGGGTAGTCAGCAATGTAGGGGCCTAAACCGTATATGGCACAGCGGAAGTGGCCGTCAGGGCATTTCACAACTTCTGGTGTTGACATGCCCAGTTTGAGAGGCTCAAAAACACGGGCAAGTGACAAATGATAAAGCTGTCGACAGAACGTTTGAAACTTTGCTGTCTTCCTATGTTTTTTTGTCGCTGCGGATGTCAGAATAATGCTTGGAACATATATGAGGGTCTGAGACTCTCACTTTTCGGAATGGGAAGGAAAGCAACTGGAAGTAATGCATTCCCATGAGATCGCCGTGCTACATTAGTCAGATTGCCAGGCGACATGTACACGGGGTGGTATTGCTGGTGTCCTGTAGCAACGGAGACCATTGTTTTATCGCTTCCAGCAACGATAGGGACAAACATGGCCCCATGAGTGGCCTGATTCTCGGAAATTATATCCTGCCGCACATATTAGTATTTCGAGCGTTTTAAGATTGTAGTGGACCAACCGCTTGCTTCCAAGCCCACTCAGCTGACATTAAATTCGACCATGCCCATTTACCATCACTATTAAACTGCCGGTACGGCACATGTTGATCTTGTCTGTGAAATCGGATGTGGCAAGTTGATGATGAAGGATCTGGCGCGAATCCCGCATGCATAGTTCATAGGATTTGGTCATCCACTTTGGCGGTGTGCCGGCTGGGAGTGGACCTTGGTATCTGACATGGTAAAGTCTCCATGGCGAGTCCCCATGCTGAATATTGTCAATAGTATTATATAGCTCTCTTGCATTCGCCCATGGCACGTCGCCTCCGGATTCCATGACCATTGCAACCCACATGTCGAGGGCCTTATTTATATTACCCTCTGAGCTCTGAACCTCGACAAAATGGTAATATGCGAAGTCGAATTCCTTCTGGACTCAAATGGATGCCAAGGGTTGTTTAAGGTCTCTTCGGTGGGTTCTGGTGGTGGTGGTGGCGTATGTGGGGGAAGGAATTCACCTCTCGAGTCACAAGGAATTCCTACCAAATAATATCAGTAATATGATACAGAGTCAGCAGCAAAACTATACGTTTAAATATGGGTGGTATTGAAATGTTGAGGTTTTGCATTGTCGTCAGGTTCCGGAGTGAATTTTCTATGAGCGGAAAGTCTGTGCCGCTTCAGTCCACCTCCAGATTTGCAAAGACGAAAGCACGTTGGACAGGTAAATGAGGCATGAGGGGCACCAAGTGGATTTGCCATATTTCTAAGGCGTGTGTTGTGACGAGGAGGAGCCGAGACGGACTTAGTCAAAATTTGCGTTCAACCGTAAAACATAAACAAATACCATAAACAAATACTCTACGAACCAGGAAAAGTCACACAGCACCCATCGAGCTACGTGGACAACTATCTTTTATACACCAAGCTACCTTCTCTAATATTCAACCCACTCGCTCAACACCTACTACCTTTCTCCTCCTAACACACAAGCAGAATGCCTTCCGTAGACAACCCCGTCAGCTCGCCCGTTCCTATG
The DNA here is from genome assembly GCA_022376555.1 of Russula compacta. Classification (NCBI taxonomy): domain Eukaryota; kingdom Fungi; phylum Basidiomycota; class Agaricomycetes; order Russulales; family Russulaceae; genus Russula; species Russula compacta. The sequence goes on from WTXH01000024.1 coordinate 89,367, forward strand.
CATCAGCAGATTTGCTAGCAGAGGCGCAGGGTAACTCTGAGGCAAATCCGCAATCAGTGAGTACCCCACCATCATCGGCAGGGGGCAATAACCTGAACAAAACACTCAGCTTGCTTCAAAAGCTTCCATGGATCCGAACAGTGACGTGGCCATGGCCGATGTGGCAAAGTCCCTTCCCTCCAAGACTTCAGCAAGGGGGAAACAACAGACCCTTCCAGCGTGAACAACCCGGCACGGGCATCTCGTGTTGCCCATCCTGGGGCGCCAGACATGAAACGCCCTAAGCGGTCCCCCGCCAGGTTGCTGCTGCAGTAAAACGAAGGGAAGAGGCGCGTGTTCGTTTGGAGATGATCGAGAAAGAAAAGATTATGATTATGGCAAATATGGAGATTGATGGAGAGCTGGATGAGAAAGCTGAGGAAGATGCGATCGTCAAGGATGTCAATGATACCAAGAGCGACGATATATCCGAGTTTGTTGATACAGAGCCAGACACTGCTAGATCCATGACGACTCTGACGATGCAAAGGTCCCAGTCAAGAAGAGTTCTGTACGTCCAGAGGCTTACTCATTTAGTAGCGATGAACTAACTGGTAGCGCAGAGAAAGAAAAAGCCAGCAAAGGGGGAGATCAGAGCTGCTGTTGATGCTGCCAAGAAGGACATAAAGGCTGGGAAGAAGAGGCCTTCGAGTGAGAGCCTAGAGGCAAGGTGAGAATCCGATAGCGATTGATGGTTCCCACGGACACATCTGACGCATGTTGATATGGTGGTCAGTGCTCCAAAAAGGGCCAAGCCCGCATTCCCCTCAGGTCTCACCGCGAACTGGAAAGCAAAGTCCACCAGCAGCTCCGGCAAGAAAGGAAGGGCAACCAGCCCAGAGGATCCGCTGGACCCAGTTATTGGCGGTCTTGATGATGTCGATGCTGCTGCCGTCCAGCCTGATTTCAATCATACAAAGCTTGGTGGACGTAAAAATGATGTAAGCCAATTCTTGATCTATTTAAGGAATAAAGGACTGACCACATCAGAGTGTCGAGATCGTATCTGATAGCGAAGAAGAACGTGAACGTATCGTTGCCAAGCCTAGGCCCAAACCCATTCCCCACATCAAACAAGTTCCTGGACCGGTATCCAAAGTCAAGAAGCCAGAGGTAAAGCAAGAATTGAAGGCCGTTGGGAAGGCTGCCTCATCTGTCTCGGTAACCTCAAACAGTAGCGTCACTCCTCCGCATCCTTAGAGGATACCAGTCTTCCACAATTGCTCGTGCCCGTTGGAATATCGCCTTCCTTCCCGCTATTTATGCGTACCTAGGGTCTCTCGCCAAACCATGGGAACTGTCAGATCCGACAGAAACTGATGATGTCAAGACTATACAGATGCTGGTTGATAAAGTTTTTCCAGGCTCCAACTACGAAGTCAAATTAAATGACAAGATTTATGCTATGGTACACCACCTCATTTACTCTCAATGATCGATGTTTAATTGTTGATTTTTTGACAGGCAAAAGACCGAATAAACGAAAAGCGGACGTTCTTTGGCCGCCAAGCCATCAAGGTCGTCACTGCTTTCTTCGAAGGTGACAGATTTAAGAATAACCGAGCTGCCATCGTGGAATTTGCAGCCTGGGCTACAAGGGGTGATGGCCCTGCACAATATGGAATGCCGACTCCGGTTGATTGTCTCTTCCCTCCAGAGTCGTGCAATTATATCGTGCGTATCTGTCACCACACGCGCACCATTGCTTATCTACTTTATTCTCAGAAACCGGAGGGGCCGTTTCAGTCGGAGTTCATCATAGCTGTGCTTACGCCTTATCTCAAAGCCTGCCAGGGCTCGTGCATCAATTTTGGCCATCCCATGGGCGCCCTTGGCATGGCCTCAGCTGCAGTGAGTGTCTCGCTATTTATCTTTGTTCACTCAACGAACCAATACCCTACAGGTCGAACGCGCGTTCTTACTTTTCACTACTGGCACATGTGCTGATACCGGCAGTCTTGGCAACTTCTCTTGTGAAAAGGTGGGACATTTGGTCGATGACTACATTTCAAATATCTTGCAATTCAGTGACCATCGCTGGCACGCAATTATGGAAAGTTGTGGCATAAAAATTCAACAAGAGCAGGCTCCTCCACTCAACGCCCCCCTGTCACAAGCCAAGCGGCGAAACCTCTACGTGCCCAGCAGCCCACTCACTGGCAATTCGGATGAGGAGTGAGCAGTAAGTCCCTCTTCCTATCCCCTTTCTTGTCATGCTCTAAGTGTGGCTCCAGGGCGATTGTATCGAATATTCATTCCATTTCTGTCATTTCGCTGTTACTCTCGCTTCATTCCGCTTTTGGTCATTCCAAGCCATTTTAATGTCATTTTACCCTGCTTTCATTGCCGATTTTGCTATCAATTTTGTCCCTATTCTTGTTATTGATTTGGTCATTGCTTTTGTGCCTGCTTTTGTCATTGCTTTCATACCTGCTTTCATTGTTGCTTTCGTGCTTTCATGCCTGCTCTCACCATTGTTTTGGATGTCTTTTGTTGTCCTTTCAGGTTTGCCAATGCTTTACTCTCATTACATACACCTAAGCTACTGTTATGTTTCTCGTCTTCGCTCACTTATTTTTTTCTCAGTTTTCACACTCATTTTCACCTTGCACCTTCTCACCAATGCGCTCGTTTAATGTCTTTGATTTTCACGCTCGTTTTACCCTACGCACTCATGCGAATTCCGCTCGTTACATTGATTTTGATACCCCAATCCTATTACCATGGACAATATCAATAGATTTTTTTTTAATTATTTCAATCATTTGGCCCATCGACTTGTCGACTTGTTTCAACTTGTTGTCTTGCAGCCACCAAAATGAAGTGAACTTGTGCAAAAACCGACTTATCTTGTCAACTTGTCGTTGCGTCTTGTGGCGTCTTGTACAAGTTTGTACAAGTTTGTGCAAGTCGCGGCAAGAAAATTGTAGGTTTCCTGATGTGGCGGTGACAGTCTGGGCCAGTTCTACCAAACCCCTGAGCATGAGACTGTCTGGTCCAGGCATAGCTGCACAGATGTTCCATCTCAACATAAACAGGGGCTTTAGAAGCCCAAGACAATCCAGCATCATGTCATCTTTCATTCCCTTGTGTGAAGCATGCCTCTTTTCCTCTCATCTCTAAGTTCACTAGCCATATCATATTCTCACCATGTATCGACTGTCTTTCCCAAGAGAAGAACTAATCGCGAAGAAACTTCCCAGGGAATCAAATGAGCTTGAGATCCTCAATTTTCTGCATACCTTCAACACGAAGCCCCAGCACGTTATCTCGTTGATCGATTCGTTCCAGGCACAATCGACGTCGTGGGCCATTCTCCCGAAAATGAATTCTGTCGGGGCGTATGTCATGTTTGCCCGCAACCAACTTGAAAGCTGTGTCCCTCAAGTCTGCTATGGCGTTATCAAGGGCGTCACGTATCTTCACATGCTTCGTATCGCACAGGGACATCAAGCCCGACAACCTTCTTGTTGACCGTGACTTTTGCTTAAAACTTCTCGACTTTGAAGTCGCTATGCAGGTAAAGGACGAGGAGGTTAATGACCAATGCGGAACGGAGCGACGGATGGCACCCGAGGTCGAGAAGAAGTTGGCGCACATCCCAATCAAGGCCGATCGGTGGTCAAGCGGGCGAGTGGCGAGTTTGGGAAAGAAGACAAGCTCCTGAGGACGATTGCGAGGAACCTGACGGCACATAGTCTCAATCGGCACTCCTCAATGCTTGAAGTCACCCCGCCGCTCCTCAGACGTGGCCAACGTTAGCTGGTGAGAGGAAGGGCCTCGCGACCTCGGCAGGACACAGTGGAAGTCGATGGAGAAAACGCGAAGCCCCCAACGGGTGAAGAAGCGGAGTGCCTGAGAGGAAGGAGAGAGCGGCGCTCCAAGACCGTTATGAACCACAGATAGCTCGGTCTATGGCTCAGGTTCATTGATCTATTCTCGATGCTTGCTACCATGAGGTGTGTATTTACGTACATCATTTCAGCTTGTACTACCTGCATATATACATAGCATACGTCTGTTTGTCCCAGCTCGGAATATCGTCATGTCGGTATAAATGAGGAGCCTGTCTACTTGTATTTTTGTCAAACTAGCGAGTGGGAAAACTTCAAATTCCCCTATATCGTCGTAACAGAGGTCCCGAGGACGAGCTACGACATCTGTTATCGCAACGCCAGCACGTGCGCGGTAAGATGTCGAGATTGATATTGATAAGGCGATTGTCGCTCGGGTATCATGAGCTATTATAATTAAAACTCGAGCTGTTGTCGCGCATCGACTTGCCACCGATGGCTAAAATCCCTCTGGTATTGTATTGCCGCATAAACTGTACCTGCACTGGTACCGAGTTATAAACTCTATTCAGAGGGATATCTGCCATGGGTCTTTCAAACTTCTTAAAGCCCTCCGTTGTACATCCTTGACTTGCGAGTCGAAGCCATGTCCACTTCAAGCATTGAGGATCCAATAACTAAGCCAAGGCGCCGCCCTCCCCGCACAACCGGCTCGGCCCTACTCCTACTCAGTTTCCAGACTCTTGGTATCTTTCTTTCTTCTCTTCCTCTTCCTTCCATACCCACCGTGACGCACGTTACTTAGGCATTATCTACTCCGACATTGGCACTTCACCATTGTATGTCCTCAATGGTATTTGGCCCACATCCGGCCCTGTACCCCCTAAGGAGGATGTCATTGGATGCATCAGCGCCATTATTTGGTCTCTGACACTTCTCCCGCTCTGTAAATACGTGGGTGCCATCCTCGACTTCGCTTCACCTAATGCTGGCTTCTTTAACTTGCCGATGTGATTAGGTTTTAATCTGTCTGCGCTTTGGTACACACGAAGGTTGGGCGCACACGTTCACGGCTTTCCGAAAAAAAAATCTAACGCTTGGTCATCGTTCTTTCTTAGGCGAAGGCGGGACGTTCGCCTTGTATCAAGGAATCTATCCCCCCAAGTTCTTCGAAAGCACACCCACTCACGACTCTTTGATGGCTGGGAAGAAAAAACCCCATGTTCAGCCACCTCGATGCTTTCGCTGGCCCATGTTGATCTGGGTAATGCCTTTTTATTGGAGAACGGATAGTGTTTAATACTCCATACTAGTCTCTCTTTGGTACGAGTTTAACAATGGCCGACGGTGTTCTAACGGCCGCCGTCTCCGTTACGAGTGCGGTAGGAGGCATTGGTGAGTCGTTGACGAGATCACTTTCGCAGGGCTGCTATATCATTTGCATAGCCGTCGCCAAGCCGTCTGTTGCAAACGACGTGGTTCCTATCTCTATCGTAAGCCTTATCTACTCCCTATTGCCCTGTATATCTCACCTCCTGTCAGGCCTTTTTGCTTGCCCTTTTCCTCTCACAACCGCTGGGCACCGCACGCCTGTCGTTCGCATTCGCGCCAAGTGTGCACCCTACACTTCCTTCTTTCCCACTTATCTCACAAAATTCGGCAGTTACCACAACCTGGCTTCTCCTCCTCGCCGGGACGGGCATATTCAACATCTCAAAGTTTCCTGGCATCTTCCGCGCCTTTGATCCGTCGCGAGCCGTCATGTGTAATAATGAAACCACGGCCCTCCCCCACAGGCTGATTGACTTGTTTCCAGACTTTGTGCGTACGAAGGACTATGACACACTTGCCGGTGTTTTACTCGCCATTACTGGCTGCGAGGCGCTTTTCGCCAAGTAATACCCCTCACCTTCTCTTTTGTCCTACCCGCTTAGTCTGCCTATTGTCGCCTATAGCCTTGGACAGTTCAATATGCTCTCAATTCAGGTTTGCCAGACTTGCAGTGTTTCAAGCAGATCGGGGCTCATTCGTTTCCGTACAGATTTCTTTCGGGGGGTTTGTGTATCCGTCACTCATACTAGCCTACCTCGGGCAGGGCGCGCGTCTCATCGTCAACGGAGCGGACGTTCTTCCAAATGTTTTCTACCTTACAATTCCAGGAAAGCAAAACGGTCCTCTATTTTGGATACTATACGTCTTTGCGATCCTCGCGACGCTCATTGCTTCACAAACCATGATCACGGCCACGTTTTCCTTGGTGCAGCAGCTCGTGAATATGCGTAGTCTACCTTCGTAGGCGTCTTTTCTTATATTGAGGTTCGACATGGCTCACCCACGTCGTTCAGACTGCAGATGGTGCATACATCAGACAAAATTCAAGGACAACTTTATATACCTGTCGCTAATTGGATCCGTGAGTATCTTCATATTTCCATGCGTGCGATTCTAAATCTACTATCCAGTGATGATAGCGACCATTGTTATAGTCGCCGCTTTCCACAACGCTACTCAGCTCACCAACGCCTACGGCTTTGCCGTAGCGACAGTCATGTTTACTACAACTATACTCATCTCTGTTCAGATGCGCTATGTCAAGCACTTGCCTCTCATTGTCAGCATCTTATTTTTACTTTGCTTCGGATTCCTGGATGGTAATCGTATAATAACTACATTCCGTACCGTTATTGAAGCATCCCAGGTCTCTTCTGGGGCGCATCGTTGAAGAAGGTTCCTGCAGGCGCATGGGTACCGCTCACACTGGGCACAATTCTGTGAGGCCTTGTCCGTCCCACGGAGAGCATGAGTGCTGATCATCTTTAGCCTTATGCTTATGACATTCTGGACTTGGGCCAAGGTAATGCCTTTCTTTCTCCTCCGTGACAAAAACTGAGTTGCCCCCCCCCCCCCCCAGGGACTAGAGGACCAGTTCGACCGCAAGAGCCGTCGGAGACTAGACGGGTTTATCGTGCCTGAGGGTGCCGAATCCATGGTTGTCGAATCGGAAAAACACGAAGATACGCAGATCATCGTGCAGCCCTCGGACGTGGAAGGAAAGAAAACTTTGTACTTTGTCACGCATTTCCCAGGTGAAGTGGAGGAGCGCCGTGTTCTGACCCGTCTCCCCACATTCGTAATCTTCCACGGCATTGCGCCCGAGCGTGGAGTGCCACCCTCTTTCACCGGTACGTCAACCTCTCCTTGTTCTGCAGGGACCACCGCCTAGCCAAACTCTTCACGACGAACCAGGATTCATCCGGCAATGGCCAGCTCTTCCCCGTTTTGGCATCTTCCTCACAGTGTCCGTCCTACCCGTGCCGTACGTAGCGGAGGGAGATCGCTATGTGGTTGGACGCGTCGAGACTCTGCCCGGTTTCTACGGCGTTGCACGTTACCTTGGCTTCCGTGATAAACCGACACTCCACGTTGACGAGATTGTGACCAAAATCAACGAACTTGAGACTCGCCGCGCACCAGCGGGAGCTGGGCAGATTATGAATCAACTCGTGGACTACTCGCGTAGGCCCACGCATGTGTATGTATATCCCGTATTCAATCGCTGTGGTAATGTGCACTCATCCGCGAGACGCAGGGTGCCTCACTACGCGGTTAGAAGCAAAGGCCTGGAGATGGGTCGAATCACGCCAATCATGAACTACTTACGTCGAGTTCTTGTAGAAGAGATTTACGGACGGCTCAGTAAGGCATTCCTCGTGCATGTTGAGGGAAGAACGGATACTGACTCACGTGGGGTAGGCATTATGTTCCCCGACTCTGAGGGCTGGGTGGCGCCGGCGGATGAGTAGGCTTTAACCACCTTTACCGCTGATACGTGCTGCTGACTCGACTAACTTGTTTCAAAGGATCGTACACATCGGTGTGACTGCGAACATATGATGGTGTATAGGGACATATCTTGGATCAATGTATTACGAGGATTTGGGGTTTGACTGAATGATATGACCATGCGATGCGGTATGAAACAACTCGATAAGGTTTGATGTCGAGCGCCCGGTCTCATGGAAACTGCCCACCGACCGCCACAACCCAATCACTCATTTTACATGAAATGGGGTATCAGAAAATTTGCCAAGTCTCTGGATACATAATATTAAAAAACTGTCGTCGTACAGACTGTACCCAACCCTCCTAAAGTAAAGTACCAGAGTCAAAGGAAGGTGGTCAAGTCCCTATTTGTGGGGATCCCGTTACAAAGCAAGGGTGCCGCCAAGGGCGACTCCCACAATGGTAACGAAGACGGTAAAGAATGGGAGCTGCTCAATGGGAGTAACTGCACCAGACTTGGATTTGGACGTAGGGCTGGAGGAGGACGACGAGGATTTGGAAGTACCGTTTGTGCTCTGAGAGGAAGCTGCAGAAGACGATGTTGCTAGGGTTTAATATTGAGTCAGCGGAAGAGGTGAGAAAAATTGGGGAGAAAACTTACTGCCGCACTCTTGCTGCTGAAGTGCAAGGGCGGTTGCCTGGTCTTGGGCTGTGCAGTTAGCCTGGAGGCAGGCCGTGGCCGTTGCCTGGAAGGATGCACTTTTGCAGACACAAGAGAAGTCGGTGCTGTAAAAAGTGAAAAAAAGCGGGCGAGGTTAGGAACAGAGGAGGAAAACAATTTTTTTTACAAGGCACGACGCGACGACGCACTATGAGGTACAGGTGCTGTTGGCAACGGCTTGCTGGGCGCAATTGAGGACACAAGCATCGAGACTCTGGGCAGACACGCCAACTGCCGCTGCGAGAGCCAAAGTAAAGAGGAGGCGAAGAGGGTTGAGGAGCATGGTGGTTGGATGGAAGGAGTGCAGGAGGAGGGATGGTCAGATGCCAACCGTTCATGAATCCATTCGCTTATGAGTTTAAATATTATTTCTCCGCGCCTCCGTATCCGGTGATTTACACCGTTTGGGGTCGTGCCCGCTCAGAACGGAAACGAACATATCTGAAACTGCCCCGCATTCCGTATTCGCACCTTGGTATTCGTCCGACTCGGCCCTCCCTCTTCCCACTTTCGTTGCCAGTGTCGTGCCCACGTATCCTAGTCGTGCAGCTGCATGCACCCCCTCGGGTCCGCGCATGGGAAATACGTCGGATATCGCCGTGAATTTATAGGCATCGGATCGTTCCATCCAGGTGGAGCGAAGAAGGGGCACATGCGCTCGTCAAGTCCCTGAAGAACTGTGTTATCGGTTGATGCCCGGGCGTGTAGTTGTCTCGCCATTCATCAGACCATGGGAGGATAAACGAGAGGCCTGCATCACGCCTGGCCGAGAATGAAGATGAGGCGATTAAGTGGTTGTGCAACCTGAAGAGGCCGGGTAGGTTAAAGGGAAGGGTATTTCGTAGGAAGAGTACGGTGCGCATGCTGATGTTTGGGAATGTCGCGCGTTTTCCGGCGATCAAATCTGTGTCTCACAACTTGACATCGGTTGTACCTGTCCTTGATGCAGCTCACACCCTCCTGCGCAGAATTTTTTTTCGTCTATAGGCCGTAGTCCTGCGCATAATCAGGGTGTCTAGCGAATCATCACCGTCACTGCATCACCCGTCACTGCATTCACAAAACATAAAGACACGGACAGAGATCTTCGCCCATAATAGCGAGTCTTGATCTCTTGGCAAAGTTGATCTCGGCGACACCAGCTTGATAGCCTCCAAGTGGTGTCGAAGGTTTACCGATGATCACCCCGAGTCCAGGCCAGCGAACTCATGAATGTTGGGCTCGGAGAAGACTAGTCTTCACCTTCACTATGCATTGACACTCGAACAATTTTGCCGCCATCAGGTCGTGGTGGTCATCAGTGAATGATAGTCGCTCGGTGCCAGTGATAGGTACAAAAACGTAGGACACACGTACGCTCTTATGAAAGTTTTATACTCCTGGGCGCTCAGTATACAGTCGCCTCTCATAAGGCATACCCAACTTTTTGGCCAGGGCCAGGGCCAGGCTTATGAAGAACAAAGGCGCGCTCCATATTTTTTTTTTAATTTCTTGAGACTATTCTCAATACTTCTATGAGAGCTATAGCCCCCTAAAACGCATGCGCGGGCTTTGACTGTCCACGGAAGGGGTATGCCTTATAATATGAGGGGCGACTGTATGCAAGTACTTTGAAGGTACAGTATATTTATATACTGTACTGTACTGTACATCTCTGCTTGGCGCTGTCTTGGCTCCACCATTGGATACATTGTATTGTTATGGCATAATACCAAAACCTGGAATTCCCATTCCCAGCCCTGTCAACTGTCCTCGAGGTTCGATTCAGTATCACAACCGGCCGCCGTCGCTCAAACCTCAAGAGGCCCTGCCGCGCCGAAGATCGAATAGAGTACGGGCGCAAGAGCCGAATGTTCAACACTTCGATCAGGGTACTGTCATGAGCAAGGGACGAGATGCCATCCTGATCCTGACGAACAAGACACCACACCCACGCCAGCGGTTAGTCTAGGCCTGAACGTGTTTTCGCCGCGTTTTAACTGGGCCATAGCGATTAATTATCACATCAAAGCGTGGACCTGGTTCCTCTGCCTCTTTATTCGCCAAGGAATTCACCCTAGGCCAAACCTGAATAGGGGGCGATGGCACTCCAATAACACCGCCCACGTTGCGTCATTGACGCGCAGTTGACGTACAACACAACTCGTGGTGTGCTGCCATTTGCGGTGAGGGTCACCACACGCTCACCACAATAAATAGGCCCCCTTCCCCCCATGCCCATCCTGTTGGTCATCCGCCTCACTACCAGAGACAACGATGCGCCTCACCCTTCCACTTATCCTCTCCTCTCTCTACATCTCGTTCTCCCAGGCCCAGTCGCCTCCAGCATGTGCCGTGACCTGCGCCTCCCAGGCGGGATGCGATCTGTGCGTACCCTTGCCGCTACGCCATTTCTCGTATTTTAGACTGACTTACCCATTCCAGCTCTGATACGACGTGTATCTGTACTAATCCCACATTCATTGCAAGCGCATCTAGTTGCGTGGCGGTGAGCTGTAGCCCTGCTGATACCGCAGCCGCGGAAACGTATATCGACGCACTATGTGCCGGCGCTGGGGTTTCGGGATCAGGTAATCGTCGACCCATTCTTGCTACAGATTGAACTCGCTTGTGACAGAGATTTAACCATAGGCTCTGCAAGTGGTGTCGCACCCTCGTCCACGGCAACAGATACGTCCAACCCAGCAAGTTCCTCGGACGCGGCACCGCCACGTTCTCTGGAACCGGGACAGCCACCAGCGGGCCCGCCACGACTGGCTCCTTACCGCCCCAACTAGCGCCGCGGTTACGTCGAACTCAGTCGTCACCCCCACAACACCGCCGGCTACGACCTCGGTTAGTCAGGGCACCTCGCAGCCAAGCAGTTCGGGGTCGAGCAACCAGCGTCAAGCAGCTCCGGGACCAAGGTTGTCAGTACATCTTCGACAGGGAATGCAGCAGCATTTGCCATGCCCACGCACGCTGCCGCTCTGGTAGCAGGGGGAATCGGCGCCTTTGTCGCTATTGTCGCGTGATGCTGCGAGTTTTCTGTTGGTGCGGACTTCCAAGACTTTTACTTCTGACGTGACGATGGCCACATGATTTGTCAAGGACATTTGAGTATCCTGTACGGATTTTGTAGATAACTAGCTCTAGTACCTCGTATGCCGTGCGATTTCGTACGTGTTGTGCCAATGAAGGATCTCCAGCAGGAATAGCAACAGGTTAAAGATATGAGTCGAGCGGCAAGGTGTTGTATGGCAGCTGCAACACGGGGTAGCCACATCATGTTGTTGCCTTCAAGTGGGCGTGGCACGTGCCAGTGCTAATGTGTGCAGCTGGGGGACAAGCGGGCGGTGGGTGTCGCAAAGTACTATCATTAGTTGGGAGTTTCACACGTTTGACCCCTGCGTCGGAATAATCGATCAGTACACTCGAGCGGCGAACGGAACAACATTGATCACAACGACTTGCCAATGATGGGAGACAAAGAAGAGGAGGTACCCGCTGAGGTTTGACAGTTAGATAGATTTATTGACGTGGATGAGTAATGGGAAAAGATAGATAAATAGACGAACCAGAGCAAAAGTCATCAAGAATATTTCTGCCACCTCAGCGTCAGGACGGCCGCGCATTGCGATAGGATGCAATCCACTGCCGAGTTGGCGAATGCGTCACTGGAACAGACGCAGTTGGCGTCCGTCCTGCAGACTGATGAAAGAAAAAGCGGCCGAGTCCTGCGTACGAGGGGGGAAGAGCGGGGCCTTGCAGCGAGCAACCCGAGATTTACGCCGCCATCTGTGAACACGCTTGATCGCAAGGAGGAAGGGAGGGGGCCAGTTCTGGGACAACGCCCCGTGGAGCGGACAGCAGGACAAGCGTGAAGATATACCTGGCCTTGCGCTCGGTTCGTAAGTCCCTCATTGGCCTGATTTTTTATTGCTTGTCCTACTCGTCATCATACTCACAAGTAACACGAACAGGATGTAAGTTTGTACGGGTACGATCGTCGCTGATATCCTATCCCGCTCCTCCACACAGAATGTGAGTAACTGGTCATCTGGGAGGGAGCTGGCACACTCTTATTAACTTTATTTACTTTCACAGCTAGTGAGTTTTATGCGATCCAAGACTCGATTGCGCGCTGTGCATATTTTGGTTTTCTTGTACGTTTCTGATACAGTACATGGGACACGGTGGACAGAATGTGAGCACTGGTTCGTTTTTGAGTGACGAATGTCTATTCAACCACCTCATCGGATACATCGCCAACAGGAAGCAAGCCGGATATGGTCAAGACCAGTTGATATTTCCTGTCAAGAGACGGACTCGGGATTGCCGGGACTTCAAAATCATTTAAGGCAGCAGACTTCCTATACAATTGCAATTTCGAGCCGAAACAGACTTGATTCTAGGTAAAATGGACAATCTCACCATCAACGGGGTCAGCGTAGCGTAGCAGACTGCAGAACATAAGATGAGCGTGCTATCAATAAATAAGCTTGAACCAGCATACCTTTGTAACCCGTAAAGATCCTGTGGGATGTTTGTTGGATCCACCAACTTCGGGGTGACGGCGTACTCCATGCACTCTATCAACGTCTATTATGACCACTGTTTAGACGAGATCATGCACAAATTATGCAATACAGCACACATTTTGTCCCAGGATGATAAAACTAGAATTATTAGGAAGTTGTGGGCGATAACCTAATAGTGGATTGAATCGGTCCTAGGTTTACCGTCCCGGTAAACCTAGGCGCAGGAAATCAATCCCGGGCTCAGCGGCCAAACCGCATAGTTAACTGTCCACTGATATCCATGGACAGGAAACCCTGCTCGGGTGCGTCTGGTCCTCCTTTGACATCAGCATTGAGCTGAGATCCAAGTATCGTCGTATCTGGGCGCCTGTATCCCAGAGACACCAGACGTTGGTAAACTCTTGTTCGTGTTCTTCGTCGTCCGAAGTAACCAGAACGGTGGCTTGGATGAATTGAAGGTTGTCAAATGCGTGGATCTACACATTGACATAGGGCGTGGGGACCTCTCCATCTGGAAAGCTGGATCGGGTAAGCTCCAAAAGCTTCTTGTGTTTTTCGCTTTTTGCACTGCTATGGGGATCTCGAGTAACCTTGCGAACCGTCGATTTATAGGGCGGAACTGGTGTGCCTTTGCTGTTGGCACTCCCCTTCACCACTGAATTGGCTCAGATATGAGCGGAATGTACTGTAAAATGACAAAGAAAGAACGGAGCGCACGCTGTAGAATTGCCTGTCTGTGGGCAGAGCTCGTAGGTAGACCTTTCTTTGAAGGTTCTGCATTCTCCTGGAGAATGGCGTCAAAGAACTTTGGGGCAGAAATAACATCAGAAAGGTGGAGTTTAGAAAGTACAGTTATCGATACATCCAGCGTAACTGTTGTCGAAGGTGAAGCAGGCGAAGGGGCCATTTGTGGTGTGAGTCTGTGACTGTGACGACGATTGGTGACTTGAAGAACTGCGGTACGCACGTGACGACTGGCTAGCGGGCTTGCAAAGGTTGAAGAGACGGATCATGGTGAATCCAACGACCGGACCTGACCAACAATAGATCTAGGTCGGGATCGTGGATGTAAAAAAGGGGGCCTTCATGATTATTTGAGGAAAAAGAAAAGTCTAGCCGGGGGCGCATCAAACCTACTGTACCAGTGCGCGTTTTATCTATCCCGAATTCCGAAACTCCGCCCAAGGGCGGCAAACCACCCGAACGCACCCAAACCCCTTCATTCGTCGACGCTCGACGCATTCAACCATCACAACCTGTGAGTTTCGAATCTCCATTCATTCATCCGCTGTCTTTATAGCTGTTGAGCCCCGTCTGGGTGGATTCTTGCGCGGAAAAGTGGTTGGATGCACGAATCACAAGTGGGATGGCGTGTATAGTGCTGACCGTTCTTTCTCAATTGCAGTCGGCCTGACCTAGCCCTACGGTATCCGCAGTGAACAAGTGAATGAGTGTTGTGCTTGCCGATTGTGTTCCGTCGTAACGGCCCCTTTAGACAACCTTTCTCTCCCTCCCCAAAACCAAAATGATCATTTCCAAGGAGAACAAGCGAGCGATCTACCAAACCCTCTTCAAAGGTCCGTCCTCGTACCTTCCCTAATAATTCCCACCTCGTTTTTGCGTGCTGCTCAGCTCACGCCACTTCCAACATCCCGCGCACGCACGCAGAGGGTGTTCTCGTAGCGAAAAAAGACTTCAATGCTTCCAAGCACGAGGAGCTCGACGTTCCCAACCTCGAGGTGATCAAGGCGCTCCAATCGCTCACGTCCCGCGGCTACGTCAAGACGCAGTTTTCGTGGCAATGGTACTACTACACGCTCACGCCCGAGGGCGTAGAGTACCTCCGCGAGTGGCTCCATCTCCCCGCCGAAGTCGTCCCCGAGACCCATCGCAAGCCTGTTCGTTCACGCCCTGCCCAGGCACGCCCTGGCGGTAGCGGTGGTGGTGGCGAGGGAACCTATCGCGCTCCTCGGGGGGACCGCGAGGATTACCGTCGACGAGACGACGGTGGCAAAAAGGATGGTGCACCAGGAGAGTTCCGTCCGCAGTTTGCTGGTGTCGGTCGTGGGGGTCCTCGGGAGTAGATGTGTGACTATCGCGGTGGGGGCGGGTAGCATGGCCTATATATACACTTGCAAACGTTGTGCCCAACTACCGCGGCCACTTCACAATGTCTCGCCCGTTTTCTGCCTAATATGCCCTTCTCCCATGAACTACCACTTCATACAACCGCACTGAATCGTATCGCATTGCGTGTGCTCATCGCTTTGCTCCGTGTTACGGAGAGATCCGGCAGAGAGAAATACGCCGTCGACACCTTGAAAGATGTTTCATACAGTCATCAGAAGCGGAGGGGTCATCGCCTTCAATCTCTGGCTGTAGTGTAATATATATATATATACATCTTCTGCGTACCGAAGAACATCTTTAAGATTGTACAGCGCACGACACGCCAAAAAAAAATGCAATTAATGTAAAATCCGACTACGCAGGGGAAATAACTATCACAGGTTTTTTACTCCACGATGCGCCGAGGTAGGGGCATATAAGATCAAGTGTGCATAGAGGAGGAAGAGGCAAAAGTACGACAGTCGAGTAGTAAGGATATGTGGCGGCCACGTGCATGCAGGGAGAGGGTCATGTCATTCTTGGAAAGGAAAGTATGGACAGTCGTATGCGGACCGTGGCAAGGAATTGGGGGAGAAAGGGGGGAGGGAGGGGGGCTGCGGGGCATGAGGAGTAAGAAAGGCGCAACGTTTATAAACTAGAGTGAAACGGAGAGTGGGGAAGTTTAGGCTGTAGGCTGGGGGCTGTACCCTTACCTAGCTGGCCACCTAGTTGGGGCTTAGCCAGGGTAGTTGACCGTGGGAAACGCACGGAGCAGGACAAGGTGCACAAAAAGCGGGGAAGATGATGATGCGATGAATAGATGTGTGTGTTCATGAGCTAGATATATGGAGACATTGCAAGGGCGTTAACTTGAGCTACACGGAACATCAGCATACCGGATCATGACCTAGGGGAAGGAAATGGCGCACTGACAATGGAGCGATTCGTATCCAATCCACGAGAGATGTGAAAAACAGAAGTGAAGATAAAGTACAAGGAAAGTCACGGCGCGAGGCGTCATAGGATACCTGACTCCTTGAGAGCATTCTGTAGAATTGTCTCTTTCACGGTGACGAAAACCAGTCTGATGTTAGACGTGTCGGTGGCTTGCGTGATACTGAGTTTATGCCTGTTAACCACAAGTAGGAAAAACAAATGGAGGAGAGTACGAACTGTGGATACACGTTTAGCCGTGCACGATTTGCCTGCATAAATCGCCAAAGAATGTATTTAGCGCCCTTGTTGACATCCGCGCCACCTGTATACTCGGGAAAGAACCTCTCCAGGTGAACCTGAGTAAAAGTAAGGTCAGAAGGGGCTGGAAGAGGGGAACGGATAGACAAGGTGTACCTTGGGCAGCTTGGTTTTGAATACATCAATCTTGTTTAGGAAGAGAATGATTGAGGTGCGCAGGAACCACCGTGAGTTGATGACTGACTCAAAGAGAACAAGAGACTCTGCCATACGATTCTACGATGATGG
The DNA here is from genome assembly GCA_022376555.1 of Russula compacta. Taxonomy (NCBI): domain Eukaryota; kingdom Fungi; phylum Basidiomycota; class Agaricomycetes; order Russulales; family Russulaceae; genus Russula; species Russula compacta. The sequence goes on from WTXH01000024.1 coordinate 105,815, forward strand.
ATGGATGATTGATTAGTCGGAAATTCGGTGATCCAGCGTTACACACCTGGCTCTTCTCCTCAAGTAGGACCTGATCATATTCAGACAATGCTGTACAGAATATGATGCTTGTGACACTCTCAAAGTTGTGTATCCACTTTTTACGCTCTGAGCGCTGCCCGCCAACGTCGACCATGTGTATTGATAACTGGCCCATACTGAAGCGAGTCTCCGTGATAGCCGTCGTCTTTGCTCGTGCACGAAGGACGTCCTCCTTGGATGGTACATAGTTGCTAGTTGCTATCCGACTTGCTTCCGTGAAGAAGCTGCATGCATGCACAGTAAGCACACGGAAGGGACGAGGCAATGGATTGCGATTCACTAGTTGGCACTATCCATCAAATAGAATCTTGACGAATTCTCCATTAATGCGGGTATGATCTCGTCTGCCCATACTTCCTGCACAGCTTGAGCGATGTCGGGACTGAAGAAGAATTGTGGATTGTCGGTAGCTAGCTGATAGCCCATGATACGATCGCAATTCGTCTAGGAGACCGAACGAATGCGTAAGATACAGAAAAAAAGAAAAAAAAAGATGAGGGCCGCGTTACTTTGTTGGAGGAATTGATAGGTTCGAGGTTGAACTTTCCCAGGGCCTGAACCACATCGCGGGCACTTTCCAGGAGATTTTTCCATATTAGTGGTCGGAAGGCGAGAAGCTCGTCACGGGTGTAGCCATTCTGGTGAATGATCTTCATTTGCTTGACTATTGTCGACTTTCCGGACTCGCCGGAACCTGAAGGGGGTTACGATGAGAATGTATGCGCAAATATTGGGCCGTCGAGAGGTGGAAAGGAACAGATAAGGTCATGGCGGACGACCTCTACATAGTTATGAGCGCGGGTAGTGCGCCTCGGGCAGAGGTCATGAGCGGGTGGTCCCGTGACGCGCGAATTGGACCAGTATCGCCATCCTTTGTGCGTTACTCTGGGGAGAGCATCTCCCCAGAGGATGTTTTTTTCTTCTCTGCAAGGGATGGAGGAGGGAGGGGAGTGTTATTCACGCACCGAGTAATAAGATCTTGCATTCTCGCTTGTATCTCTTCGAGTCCTCTTCGATCTGACGGTCTATCATGTCTGAGCGGGCCTTTCCCTCTGCTTCCTGGCTATTCGAGGCACAATTACCCATCTTTGATGATGGATAGGGATAGGTGTCCGGAGGGATTGGTTGAAGATGGGTCGTTCTAAGGCGGTGTGAGAGGAGAGGAGAGAAGGAGTAGGGAGAGGAATGGAGTAGGGAGGGAGGGAGGGAGAGAAAGGAAGAGGTGGCGGGATGAGATGGCGGCTGAGGAGGACGAGGCAAGGCGAGGAAGGGGAAGGGGAAAGGAAGGGGCCAGGGAAATGACTATTGACGGCAAGTTTAGCGCGACAGCTGGACTGGTCCCCACGGCCCGCTGCGCCGACGAGTCGGGTCCATCCCTGGTTACATATCCATGTCTTGTATTACTTCATCCCTGCCCCTCGTATTGTTGTCCTCTTACACCCCTGCCTTGTCCTCTTTCCTCCCTGGCTACACCGATGCTTTGTGCCAGACTGCGTCGTCCTCCTGAACATCAAGTGTGTGGTACGCGAAGCGCAGGGGCAATCCCGCGTCGTTGATGCCAAAAGGTCGAGCGTGATCGGAGATTCCGAGATCGGTAATTTAGATCAAATCGCTGTACACGCGTTGTTGGTTTTCATTTATCCTTCTTTTATACTTATGCATGCCCACCCCGGAGCCGGCTCTCCACTGCACTCATGTGGTTACACTCATCCGCAACTTTCGGACTTGTCAGTGGACCGTCGGCGTTGGTCGGCCCCAGCCCTCCAAAGAGGAGGCGCGGCCAAAAGAACGAGTTGGGATTTGCGCAGTGTAGCTGAGCTGAGGTGCGGGCTCTGAAAAGAGCAGGCCATCTGCCATGGCTCCATGCCGGAACCTTTGATTTTGATCCAAGCCCTTACGCACGTGTCCTTTTTCGTATAACCTTTTCCCGTCTCCCAGCCTTGCCTAAGCATGTCCCTAGATAGCGTTGCGTCTAGCGAATTTCTCGCATTTGAGAAATATCTCTCGTAAGCGGACTAAGAGCAAGGTACACAAAAGTTCAGAATGCCATCATCTCCGCGTACAAATACCTAATCCACCGCCCATCCATTTGCTTCCTACACGACACCTTTGCTTCTTGCCTTCTTTTCGACAACCAGACAACCAGCCACTCATTTATTCCATGTCGTTGTGCACCGATGCCGCGACCTAAAAATTCACGATCAGGTAGAGGAAGCAGCCGGGGAGGGGAAGACCTTCTTCATGCGCTCCTCGAGCCAGAAATACGGCGTGATGTAGGTCACGTCAGTGGACTCCGTCTTGCCGGAACCACCGGTGAGCGGGTCGACGACGATGAACCAGAGTCACCGGGGGCGGAGAATGCGCCGTCTTTGTGTGGCTGTGGGGGTATGCGGCAACCTCCAGAGACGTCTTCTTGAGGCCATACTCGCCTCGCCGTACTCACGCATGACCGACTCGATACCGGTCACGCGACCGATAGTGACTCCCGTGGTCTTACCGTTTTTGACTACGAGAAGGCACTCCTCGCCGTTCGCATCGAGCTGCTTCGGGCTGCGTAGTTCGGCCTCCTTGACGACGCCTTTGACTTGGAGAAGGCCACCGAGCGGATATTTCAAGTCCCATTGGCCTTCGGGATGAGGGTGCATCTTGTGGACCAAGTCGGCTGACGAAAACTTGCCGCCTGGATATAATGGTCAGACTAGACGACCTTGGTAAGACAGATCGAAACGTACCGAGATAGACAACATTGCCCTTGAATGTCTCCCAATTCACCTTGTCGAGGTCGAGATCGATCAACGCCCAGTCCTCCGTGAGCTGCTTGGGGCCGGTAGCGAGGGAGATGGGAGGGGCGTGCAGGACGTAACCGAGCACGCGCTGGCTCGGTGTGCTCCAGTGCTTGGTGATGTCACCATGGAAGTCGTTCACGTCCGAGATCGTCTGCCTCCCATTCGCCAACTTTGCCTAGTAGTCCTCTCTGCGCTCTAATTCTCCTGGCCTTCTTACCCTCAGCCGCCTCCCCCAAAATATCGAGTCCCTCTGGTACGTCCTGACAAAGATAAGCTCACGCCCGATCTTGCCCATCATGCCCTCGAGGGTATCGGTGTAGGCTTTGCTGCGAAGGATGACAGTGTCGACATGATGCTGGCTTGCGAGAATAGAGCTGGTTAGAGTGTGCGGGCAGCGGGAGAACGACATGGCGGGTGGCCAGAAGGAAGAAGGACAGAGACCTAGGTACGACGCCGATCCAGAGGTAGACCGACCAGCTTCCTTCGTTCCCTCCTCGGCAAAGCGGACAGGGTCGATGTTCGACCAGATGACTCCAACGGAATCGAGGAATTCATAGACTTCTATGTGCGGCATGGGCCATAAGTCTCGGAGAGGGTGGTTAGAAACCAGCCGGGCCTCCCTTGGCACGCGCTGCGCCTCGGGGGCCTTGGGGCACCGGCCACTCGTCGCCGGTTTGGTAGATGCAGATGAAGTTAGTAGGAAGGCCGTAGAAGTCGGAGACAGCCCCGGGGTTAGGACTGCGAGGATGTCTTTGGAAATGGGGACGTCCTTGGCGAGATCGAGGTCGCAAAATGCGGTGGTGCGGGGAGAGACGGGCAAACCGTTGCCCTCTTGCTGAGTAGCCACAGAAACGCACGGCGGCAGTGCGCCTGTGCCCCTTGGGGACACCCTATTCAGTGCTTGGACATCCGCTCGGACATCCGAGAATTCCGTTCCGTTACTCCAATCCCTGATCCCTGATACTTTACTCCTATCCCCTATTTTCCTCGCTCTCCTTCGCGTGCCTCGAGATGTTCATCATCCACCGGTGGTCAACGTTCAACAACAACACTTCAGTCCCCCCCCTCTCTCACAGCCACCGCTTCATCCGGCGGGGTACTTTCAGGACGCAGTGGCCTCCGACGTGACTTACGTCACCCGTATCACCTCCATCATTCATCATGAAGGTTCTCCACGACACCAAGCGCTTCGAGCACGCCCACCTCAACCCGGTCCTCGCCTAGGAGGACACTCGGTGATTGGGCGCTGACGGCCTTAACACTGTCCAGCTTGTCGGTGACTTTGTAGTATAAGTTCGATGTCACTAGGTGCTCGGAAGCTGCGAGGGAGCTGGCCTAACACGATTGGGGACTTTGATTATACGACTTCCCTTTGCCCAACACCACATACATCTAACGTAAAAATGTGCCAAAGGTTCGATGGACATTGCAGGAGCACGCAAAGGCTACTCGTAAAGAAACACCAGAGGCGTGAATATAACAGGCGTGAACATGCCAGTGACAGGTAGTGGCAACAAAAAGAAAAGAAATACACAAGGATCGAAAGCAAGCATAGCGAATAAAGATACCCCACATGCACAGACCGTTCACAAAAAAAAATGCGAATGCAAAAAAAGAAAAAGGAAAAATGCACCACGACAATCTATCTCATGTAGATCATGCTTCCGCACACGCAGTCGTCACAGTCGTCGCAGTCGCGGTCGTCGTCGACGGCGTTGCCTGATGTTGATGTACGACGCCCTTGAGCAAAGCGCAGACGTTCTTGACGAGCTCGTTCGCCTCGTCCCGCTCGAGCGCGCCCAGCTGGAGCTCCTGCTCAAAGCGCGCGTGCGCGTCCACATCCACATCCACCTCATCGTCGTCGACGTCGGCCGCCGGGACGTACGTGAGCTTCTCCCGCGCTCTCTCCGACTGCGTCGCAGCCCTGGCCACGGCCAGCTCGAGCTCGTCAATACGCGCGCGGGCCTCGTGTAGTCGGCCGAGCGCCACCAGCAGATGAGCGTCGCTTGTCCGCCACCGTCTGGGGTTCTCCGCCGCCGCACACGCGATGCGACTTCCAGGCTCGCCTATCGGTAAACCAAACAAAAAGAAAAGAGCGGATTAATATTCCTAAGCGTTTTCCTCGGTTCGGAATCGGCTCACCGTTACATTGGCCCATATTTTGGGGATCTGGAGAAAGTGGCACGACCATGAGGTCTGGTGACACCGAATCAGCGCAGCACACACTCACTGGACAGCAATTGTCTATCGCGTGGTGGAACCTGCGAGATCGATTCGTCCAGATCAACCGATCGCTCTCTTTCCTTGCCTTTGGCCTCATCAGGAAGCCTGCCCGATAATCCCGAGGATGGAATCACCATCTCCTGCGCGACAAACCTGGGATCAAAACGATCGCACCGGCTCTGGCTCGGGAACTGGCTTTGCGGCTGCGACGATGGCGCTGCTGCATCGCTAGCGCCCTCAAACTTGGCGGTGTGGTAACCGCGACCGCGCTCCTCGGGATCTGCTAGCAACGACGCGCGGAAATCCGCCAGCCCGTCTTCCTCCTGCTCTTCTGGCGCCAGCAGTTCAAACGAATCCGCGCGCTCGAGCATGAGCAAATCGCGTCTGGACGGTGGGAGCTCTGAACCGAGGGAGGAGGGGAAAGAGCAGCAGCAGAGTCGACCGGCTTTGCGTCGAGCAAGCCGTCTGACACGCGGTTCCAGCGCTTGAGGAACCAGACCATCATGCGGCGCGCTGCAGGCACGGATCCGCCAAAGATGGGCGGGCCAAAGATGCGGCCGATGTCCTCAAAGGTGATGCCGTTCTCGGGACAGAGCGGCACCTGGGTGAAGAACGCGCAGAGGTAGACGATGAGCGAGAAGCTGTGCGTGGGGAGCAGGCGCAGCAGGTCGCGCGCAACGGCCACCTGCCCCGTCTCGGCCGCCTCGTCCTGTGCTGCACGCAGGCGCGCCTTTTCAAAGAGGACGCGGCGCGAGGGCCGCGAGGGCCGCTGCCCTGTCTGGAAGAAGCGCGTGCGTAGGTCCTCTTCCTCGTCCTGCTCCTTCCTCATACGCTCGTCTTCGCGTTTCACGCTCGGACGGACGGACCAGTTCCAGAAGGCGTTGAAGAGACATGGAGTTAGGACGGGCTCGGGAAGATCCTTGAGGTAGGTGAGGAGGAGCGCGCAGATATCCGCGGTTGATTCCGCACGTAGGCTCATGCCCTCGCCAAAGGCGGGAGGGGTGTCAAATAGGGTGCTCAGTTCGTGGTGTCGTTGGCGATTGGGGAGGTCGCGGAAGAGACCGCTTTTGTAGATGCCTGTAAGAAAGCTCTATCCAGAGGCGACAAGCAAGCGGACTCGAGATGGATGCTTACCTGTGCGATACAACTCTTCGACGCATAGAAAGACGACGAGGGGCAGGTCGTGCCTGTATCCACCTAGAATGGCAGTTGCGGGTGCGCGAAGGATGCTCTCGTTCAAAGGGACCCCAAAAATATCTGCAAACCAACATGGCAACACCATCAACCCAAGCCCAGCGCGAGGACAGACAGGGCAGGGCAGGGGCACAGATTCCAAAAAGGGTACGAACGTGTATTCTTATCACAGTCCGAGGACTCCTGGCCGGCGCGCATCCGGGCCATCCGACCGCGCTCGCGCTCTCTCCGCGCGCGCTCCTCGACATCGTGGTGGTAGAGCTCGTTGATCTGCTCGGCCTCGACATAGTCCCGGATGTCCTTCCCGTCCCTACGAAGAGCGCGCTTGATACGGAGGACGAGGTGGAGGTGGGGCCACTTGGGCGCAAGAGACGGCGGGGGGCCATCGCCGCGCGGCTGGTGGGGCGAGCTTGGGGGCAGCTCGTCGCGGACGCGCAAGAGAGCGGTGGGTGCGCGACCGCACGCGCGCTCGAGACGGTCGCACTCGGTGTCGATCCTAGGGGTGAAAGAGACGGCAGCGGGGAGGGAGACGAAGCGTGCGCGTGCGTCGTGAGTGACACTACTGGCACGATGATGGAGGGACGAGAAGGAGGATGGGAGGCGGGGGCCGTGGCCGTATATGAGGTCTGGGGCGGAATGGCGGAGATGTCGCGACGAGGACTCGGATGAGGGCTGATCGGTAGGAGGAATGGTGGGATCTGCGGCGTTGAGGAAGTTTTGGTGAAATTTGGTGCGGGGGAGGTAGTAGGGAAGGGGGTATGGTGAGGAGGTGGGGGAGAGGGTGGGGTTGATGGAGGCGGCGGATTGTCTGTGAGGGCCCACGTAGCGACGGCCGGCGTCAGGATTTGGATCGATGAGAGGCATGTTGTGAAAAACCTGAGACCAGCAGGAAGGAAGAAGAAGGAGAGGAGGGGAGGTTAGTTGTTACATTTGGATTTGGTTTGGATATGGGCTAGGGCTATCATAAATCTAGACCTAGACGGAGCTAAGCTAACCTACGCGCCTCTCTGCAGTGCCAGCCCTGCACTCGCCACTCCCTCGGTCCCTCCCATCGACGTCATCCAGTCCAGGCCGCTCTAGAACGCTTTCCCCTTTCCCCCTTCTTGCTTTTCATTCCTCTCTCCCCTCCCCATCACTGTCCCACGCCCCAAGGCCCAGCCCGAGGTCCCGCACACTCGTAATCGCAATCAACAACGGGTGATTCCCATCGAACAGCCCCAGCATCTTCCCCATCTCCTCTAGCGCAAACTCCTCCATCTCCTCAAGCAGCGCAAGATCTTCCCGGTCCTCTTCGATTTCTGTCCCACTTCGCGTGCCCCTTGCCTTGCGTTTCTCAGCCAACGCCTGCAGTTGCTGCTTCGCCGCATTTTCCAGCGCCAGACGCGTCTCCGATTTCACGTCCCCCCACACGCGCAAGCAGTCCGTCGCGCACTTGAATAGCGACGCAAGGAACGTCGAGTCGGTTTCTTGCGAGATCACTGACGCCACATGCTGTACCACATTCGTCACCATGTCGCCTTCTATCGTATTGCTCGCTTTGCCGCATGACACCAACATCGGCAGAACCCTGCTTTCGTCCGTCAGCTAAAAATAAAATATACATAAGAAGCACCCACAGTGCGCATGCTTCACGAACTCCATCATGAAGAACAAACCGTAGTGATTGCAACACCACTTCCAGGCTCTGTTGCAAGTATGGCGCGAACCGCGCCCCCAACGTGGAACAATAGATGACCAGCGTCTCGAACGCCTGGCACTTTTCGTCGATCGCCGACGTCCGAATCCCGACCTGCTGCCCGTCCATCTCGATGATGTCCCAACCTTCCTTTGACTCTGGAACATCCTCGTCCTCTACTCTCTATCAGTTCACCCGTGCTCAAAAAAGAGTAAACGATCCGAACCATAAACCGATACATCTGCTTTGGCATTCGCAGCCCGGAACAACGGTGGCATCACCACAGGTAAATATGGCTCGAATTCCGGTCCCATCGCCTGACACACTTTTGCCCACGTCGCGATCAGGTAATGCGGCAGCATCGTATCACTTGGGTCCACCGGGCTGTCTGTTCAGTCCATCTTGATTACCCCTGACGATGACGTATGTAGGATCGCTAATCCTTACTTTGTATTCGGATAAGAAGTTCAACGAATGCGCCTGCATCCGCTCGGAAAACGTCGCGTCCCACCGCGATGGCTGACAATTCCTATAAGTGACCTGCGCAAAGCACGATATTGTCCAACAACCTATCAGACCAGCACACTCCATAGCCTTGGCGCGCAGTTTGCGATATTCAGAAGTGTTTGCGTTCCTGAGCACGTTGAGCAGGAGCGGCATGATCGACGAGTAATGCTATCATCTCCCTCAATATCTTTCCATTTCATAGAGGAGAAACCCATGCCTTGGCAAACGTGGTCTCGCTTGCATCCGCAACCATGGCAAGCGTCGTCACCGCTTGCTCCTGTACGTACCTCTTCGTTGGCCGGTTTCCATCTTGTACGGGGTTCAGCAGCTTGAGCAGACGCTCGACGATCGGGTCCAGGTAAGGTATGAGTGTATCACGCGCAACCCCTTCGCAAAAGTTAATTAGTGCCGCCGCGGCATGAGCATGTACCCTGGGTCCATGCAATCAGGCCGAGACAGGTCGGTATCAAATTGGAGTGTACCTAGGCTCTGGGACTTCAAGGGTGGGTATCAGTGTCGCAAATATTTGTTGGTGGTACTGGGCCTGAATGACCTCTTCTAGGTCTGTACACAGCTGTCCGCTAATGGAGACTATGAGTATCCTTCCACGAGGGATAAGAGGCGAAACGAACATGCAATGACATGCGGCATAGCGGACACGTGGATACGGATCAAGGAATAAAGGTGTAATGAGGCTTGTACGCGGTCAATCGATAGAGCAGGAACAAGTGGAAACATCGCGCACGTACTCGACGACCTTTCCAAGCTCATTTTGCATGACCTGGAAGGATGTCAATCATCACATCTGGATCCAAGCTCGAGAAAGAGAGAGCAGTCACTTTGCTGGTGCCTTCCGCTACCGAAGCAATGGCCATAAGGCCCGCGTGGCGGAGCTTCCAGTCGTGTGATGCCAACATTCCCGGAATGTGTTGGAACGCAGCCGGGAGAACAGCTTTTCCGCCAACAGCACATGCTAAGCGGTCCAGGGCTTGCTCGTACACGTGAGGATACGTATCATCCGTGGGGTCATCGGCTGGCTGAAGAGGAAATAGGTTCAATCGACTCGGGTACAACAGGAAGTAAGGTTCCGAAAGAAAGACGACGCACGTCAGCATCCAACCATGTGCTCAATTCGTCGTCACGGAGCTCACCCATCCCGCCTAGGCACCCACGAACGATCGCGCTGACCCATCCGTCCACACGGCGAACCATAGCCGGTTTGGCTTCACTAAGGCTGATCATAAACTCGAGCGCGGCCTTGCGGACCTCCTCTGCTTCCTCGTCCAGCTCATCGTCGTCTTGTGGGCCGCCATTGGGGGTGGGTGGGAAGGTGAAGCTTTGCGTGCCTGGGAAAGGCCTTGCCACAGTGGGCGTCGGTCCTGAATCGGCTGATGGTATGATCAAGGCAGGGAGGAAAGACAGCAAGACTTGGAGGTGCGGAGCGAAAAGCTGGGGATGGGAGGTTGTGAGGGGGGTAAGGGTGATGAGGAACTTGGGTAAGTGTGCGTGGGGGAGAGACGGAAGGGTGTCCAGCATGGGGTACATGAGAGACAAGGACTGTGCGATTTGGTGTTGGTCGCAAGAGGTGAGATAAGATACAGAAGCGCGAAGAGCCGCGTGCCGGACCTAGAGCAAAATGAACCAGATGAATAGGATATCAGAGGTAGGGAAAGACGAACCTCGACGCTTTGTCGATCCTGCAAACCTTCTTGGTGTACCCGAAGAACAGCGTCCGTCTGAAGATCCATGACGAGGTTTGGACAACCAGAAAAGATGCGGAATGCACATTCGCGGGAACTGGGGTCCACATTCTTGCACATGGCAAAAGATTGAGCTTGCAATGCGTGCCACGGTCTTCCACGCCCCATTGAATTATTGGCGAGATCACATATTGTGTCGACAGCCTTTCGACGGACCGAGTCTATATGTTCGTTCAAAAGGCAATGAAGCAGGATACGCTCAATGGCAGTGAGGGTTTGGGCTGAGAGCCGATCATAAAGGGTCAAACGAGGTGATTTCGAGCTGGGACCGGGGGAGGGACGGAAGAGGAGGCGTCGAAGGAGAACGAGAGAGAAGGAGCGCATCTATGCGGGTATATTAGGACAGAGGAAATGTGACAGGATCATTACATACTACTTCGACGGTGTCTGCTCTTGTAGCAAACTGAGTGAGAGCGAGGAGATAGACATCTGGTCTGTGAGCTAGGCGGTCGTCGACCACGGCCTCTGCGCTGGAGAGCTGTGAGATGAGTAAGGGGGAGGAGTGAGGGGAAGAAATACTTGGATCTTATTTCGTTGTCGCCGAGTACGAGATTGGAGAGGACCTGGGTGAGCTCGGCAGAGACATCGGGCGGGACGAGTGAATCCATGCGCGATAATGACGATGACGGTACTCAATCACAAAAGGCCGTAAGTCATACGGCTACGGGCCCCGTCCGGCCCGGGTATCCCCTTCACCCTTGCCCGCCACCATCCATCACCATGGCCGCCAACTCCGGCTCCATCCCGCCGCCGCCCGTCACGGTTGCGGTGCATGCGCCAGCCAAGCTCAACCTGTTCCTCCATGTCACGGGCCGCCGTCCCGATGGTTACCACATCCTCCAGACTGCCTTCCAGATCCTCGATTACGCTGATCAGCTCTTCATCACGCCCCGCGACGACTCGCGGCTATCCCTCTCCTGCGTCCGTGCTTGCCCCCAGTCCCTCGTCGATGACGCCTCTTTTGCCGCTCTCGACAGCCCGGATAACCTCGTCCTTCGCGCGGCGCAAAGTCTCCAGGTAGCGTCTAACACACACGACAAGGGTGCAGACATCGTCTTACACAAACGCATCCCCATCGGCGGCGGTTTAGGCGGAGGAAGCGCAGATGCTGCCGCCGTGCTCGTCGCGCTCAATCGCCTCTGGAACTTGGACTTTTCCCCTACGGACCTCGCTGCCCTCGGTGGTCGCCTTGGCGCCGACATCCCCGTTCTCGTCCTCGGCCAAACGTCCTGGGGCGAGGGGTCTGGGAAAGACCTCTCCCCCCTCGTCCTCCCCTCTCGCATTTATCTCGTCATCTATCCCTCCGTCTCTGTGCTGACCGTCCACATCTTCTCCCATCCCGACCTTGTGCGTTCGACGCCTCCAATCACGCGTGCGGACTACGAGAGCGGCAAGGTGAAGACTTGTAACAATTTGCAGCCAGTCGCCGAGGCGCTTTATCCTCCCATCGCCGTCGCTGTTGAATGGCTCGGCCAGTTTTCGCCCGCGGTCATGACTGGCTCGGGAAGCTGTGTATTTTCAACCTTTGAGAGCCTCGAGAGAGCGGAATCTGTTCTTAGACAGGTTCCTCAACCATGGGGCGCTTTCATTGCAAAGGGCGTTAATGAGTGGGATCATTTCAAAGGTAACGTTGCTTGACACGTGTGAAATACAGTCAGCCAAGCCCATCGTACTATGGCCTATGTTTTTTGACGGTTTTATACAAACCGTTCCGTGTACATGTTCAACTTGACCGGAAGTATGCCATCACTTAACTTACCGGAAAACTCAGTAGACATTTCACAGTTGGATTCGGGGATTGCATTGCTATCCTCCTCTACCCTCACGCACGCTCAGGCTCCTCCTCTTTTTTACTCCGTTCTGACCATCTGCGAGCCAGTTGAAATACAAGCCAATCTGCCGCTGTCACTTAAAGATGTGAACCTGTGGGTGCGTTGGGTTAGCCACTGTATGATGGCCCAACGGCCCGAGTTTTGCGCAGAACATGCTAGGCGCATCAAAAATATTAGTGTTCGCGCGTTCACGGTCGCGCATGGGACTTTGAAGCGTCATCTCATCGTCATCCCATGATACACTGAATGATTTATCCCGCGCATGGACGATTCGTGACTCATCGACATCGATCAAGAGTAGATATTTCGGGGTCTCCGGACAGGAGGATTGAGCCAATCCTGACGCCATTTCTCTTCTGCAGCGGGGTGACTGACGGCTTGCACCTGCGCAGTACCGGAACGCTCAGCGGCCCTTCCTTTTCAAAACATACAGCATTCTCCGATTCAGGACGTTCGCTCTCTTCGTTCGTGTGTTCGGGGCTTTGTGCTCGAAGTCTGTGCGATCGCCCATCTGCGGTCTTAAACCTACTGTACTCTACCTCCTCATTCGAACCCCCTTTTTTTCTTTGTTACGGAGGACGTTGAGGCGAATGCCCACCCAGTTCTGGCCGTTGTACTCGTGCCAGAGCCGACACAACATCGGCGACCGTGGCGAGCGTACACGCGTGTAACAGAAGCCGCTAGTGCTACATGGGTTCTGCACCCCGAGGCGCACAGTAATGGATTCGAAAAAAAGAAAAAAAAAAACAGAAGCCGCGCGAGAAATGGACGACTTGCTGGGTTCGCGCAGTATAGTACGGTCCGAGGATAACCCATGCCAGCTATGATCCCCGCTCCACTACCTTCTTGCGTTTCGCTGAAATAACGTAACACCTGGCCTTTGAGTTTTTCAAAGGGGTTGTGACACCCAGCAGTTCGTTCCAAATAGATCTTCGGATTGTCGTGTGCGAAAGCACGTGCGGAGGGGGTATTAGGACGCTATGGTACTTCGAGGCTTACTTCACTGGCCGTAGTGTCTAAGGACTGGAATGCGAGATGCGAAAGCTCACCAACCTCGATTCTGCCGTTTGGCGACTTGTATGTTTTCTTTGACTACATCCGACACGCATTTTTTCATGTCTTTCATTTACAGGGACGTCACTACTTAGTATAGTCTCAAGGCTACGCCAGCAGGTTTCGATTTCCAGAAAGCCGCCGCCTTGTTCATAGACTAATCTTATCTCTCACACCACGTCATCATGGGTCTCGACGGTAGCTACTGTATCTGGGTGGCCAGGCTATCCCCGAGGCTCCTTGTCTTAGAGGAATGCTCCAGATTCTACACATTGGTTGACGTTCTGTACGTTAGTAATTGACCTCTCCGTTATGCAGAGGCCGAGATTCTCTCTTGTTGAATTAACCTCCTTTTGATGGTCAGCGAAGGCTGGAGCGCCTGTTGTCCATACTGGTTGCTGCGTTGGCCAGGGCAGTGCACACGAGTTTGGGAGGAATGTAGGTTGAAGAACGATGGGAGATTAAGTTGGATGTGAGTAGGAATGTAGGGTGCCGATGCGAAATGTCGAGTACAAGGAAAGACTTGTTGATAGGTTTCAATGATGTAGATGTACCAAAGTCTTTGTTATTGCCTAGAAGCATGGCTCGCACAGATCAGATAAGCATTTTAGGGTGCGCATTGTGAAGCGGAGATTGGGCCCAGGCTAGCATCTGTGGCTCCGTAATCTGCCGAAGCCAAGTACACGTGTAAATGGGTGTAGGGTTCCGGCGGCTGACAAGAGATGCCGACTCTTGGCGAGAGATGCCGTAACACGACATCCTCGCGTGTCTGGTTGGTGCTCTCATGTCATGTCATGGACAGCACTGCACCCACCGCATCTCCATCCTTCAACTTCAAACCACCATCTGCGTCGACATCCAGTCGCGGCCGTTATCTCTTTAGGCTCTCTCTCCAGGACATACTGTGACAGCGTGCACCCGCTTGACCTCTCCCTTATCATTCCCGGGTCGTTCAAATCCTAGTCCCATCGATCCCTTGTCCTCACTTCACCCCGAGAGCTTCCTTTGGTTCCACACATAAATCTCTGTCCTCAATAATCTCAACCTCTAACATGCCTAATTCATTGACGAGACGAGTTGGCTTAACAATAGGTCCTCTTTTCCTCGAAACGCTAGTCAAACACTACTTTGCCAGGGTGATTAGGGATGGTTCCAAATTAGGTGTCCCTCTTCGGAGCGAGGAGTTGTTATATGATGAAGCATTCAATATCGTAAAGGTGCCTTCCGGTGCATCTTTGGCGTGTGTGTTATATTGAGCATCTCATTCATGTAGGACTTCTTGGATGCCTCCACCAGGTACTCTTCTGATCAACCTACTTCGAAATTCTCCGTCTAATGTTAATTCAAGGCACACTGTAGAGGAGCTGCAATCCTTCTCCAACGTCCGCACACCGTCTCCGCCCTGGGTCCACGTGGTCCGCTTTGTCATCCCCATGTCCTGCTGTGATGAGGCTGCAGTATACCTTATCAAGGCTTTTCGAGGCGAGGAAATCATGAAAAGGGTAGTCGGAGGGACAAAGTGGTGGCAGGTTCGTGGTGTTCGAGGGTACGTGCTCTGATTGGTTCTATATTTGTCCTTCAACTCTTCGACTGAGAGGTTCGTATGCCTATCCTCCGCCTTGGCAGATTAGACGCGGAATGGATCAGTGCTAAAAAAGATTGGCAAGAGGCAAAAAGACGCGCCAAGGAGCAAACTCGTCCGATCTCTTCGCGCCGCAAGTCTCTAGTTGAGGTTCTTAGATTTCGCGGTACCAGCTTGGGAGATATCACATTCTCGTCATTGCAGGAATCTGAGGGCGACGAAGCCTATGAACTGGTATCGGCACCTGGTGATAATGAGTCATCCAGAGAAAGCGGCGCGTACCAACCCGAAATGGATGACATGCGGTGTGTCTTATATTCCCATGGGGGTATGAATCTATCTCTTCTCCCTTTACCGTCATTCTCAAAGTCAAATCCAAGGCGGCTATTATTTTGGCAGTGTGGATCAGGAAAGGTTTGTTCTCTGAATGATTACGACGTCAATGAGATGCCTCACGTATCTTTAAAGGTATAGCATCCAGCGCTATGCCCGTAAGATACATGGACGCGTCCTTGGTGAGAGGTAAAGCATTGGAGCTTGAACACATTCACTCAGATTGCTGCTCATAGCTGTGAATTACCGGCTTGCACCCCAATATCCCTTTCCCTGCGCTATTCAAGACCTCCTCGCAGCATGTGAGCAATCTCTAGCTCTCTTTTAATAAAGCACAGAGTTTTGAAAAATAAAGTTAAGATCTTTTTTTGATCCGGCCGCCAGAAGGTGCCGCACACCAACCGGTCAAACCTGAGCGTATTGTTATCGCAGGTGATTCTGCAGGTGGAGGACTGTCCCTGGCTCTCCTTCAAGTGATCCGTGATTCGGGTCTGCCTGCGCCAGCGGGTGGCGTACTCATCTCGCCATGGTGTGATTTTACTCATTCATTCCCGAGCATTTTCACAAATACAGACACCGTACGTTCATCCATCCGCTCTTTCTTTTTTCTCTCTTTTTAATCGTGTGGTGGTAGGATGTGATACCAACTACTGGTCTTTCACTACACAAGCCTAGTCCTCTTTGGCCTCCCCCCTCAAATGATATTAGCAGTAGAGTGCACAGCCGCCTCCGTAATAACATCAACGATGTACTCAAACGTCGTAAGACCAGCGTGTCGAGTCGAACACCCCAAGGCGCACGGCCGATAGGTCCTAACAATGTAGTTCGACAGGAAGCGGCCGAACCAGGCACCACGGGCATCGATTCAACCCCATTATTTCCTGGGATTCCGGACGCGGACCAGAGCATCTTATTGAAGACTGTCAATGGTGAGACCATCGAAGTTGCGCAGCAAATTCAACTGTACGCTCCCAATGGCCTGTTGAAGCATCCCCTTGTCAGCCCTGCCCTTTCGTACCTTGGTGGTCTGCCTCCTCTGCTATTCATCGCAGGCGAACGAGAAGTACTAAGGGATGAGATTATATATGCGTGCGTCTTCTTTCGATTCCAGTAAACGGTGGCCCACCGTCCTCATAGAGCTCATCGAGCTTCGCATCCGGAGCAATTTCCGCTACGCGATGAGATAAAGAATATGTATCCGGCTTTTAAGCATGTTGACACTTGCATGGAGCCAACACCAGTACACCTTCAGGTGTACGACGGTATGTTGTGTTCTCTCTAACTTGCATCTGACTCTGTCCGATGCTTTTTTCTTATTAGATGTAGCTCATGTCCTTCCAATCCTTTTCCCTTTCACGACGCCCGGAAAATACTGCTACCGTGCGATGGCTTTGTTTTCCAAGCACGTCACGAGCATCCCTAAAGGGCCGCTCAGTGCTACTGAGGTATTAATGCCACCTGGAGTCACCCCAATCATGGACTACGCTCTCGCCGCTTCCCCTACGTCGCTCACACCACCCAGTGAAATCCAGGGGCTTCAACCTCCAAATTCAAAGCGACGCATGTCGTTCACGTCAGGAATTTCGCGTGCTGCAACTACCTTAAACGTCGCGGCTCGTTGTGGTCACCCTCCCCGAAGCAGCAAACTAGCGGGTTAGTATCAACTCCAGGTGACAATTCGGCAAGTGCATCGGGCTATGTCACCCCGAAATTCCGAATCTATCAGGCGAGTCCGTTGACGTCGCGGGTCCGAGAATAGGTGGACGATCCGAAAGCCACCTAAGTGGGTATCTGAGGCTGGGGAGGCGAAGGTCTACACACTGAACTGGGTAATATCTCGACTCTCGGGACGCTCGTCTTCTTTTCATGCTGAAACAGACTGCAGGCCAGTTCCGCTGATCGAAAGATGATCCGGGAGCGTGTATCAACGCATGGCATCATCCGCCCACTGGAACCAGAAGCCGAGCTTCTTGCCATGCAAGTTTCCTCGGAGGTTATCGGCACATTCCCCGAGCGCGCGATTCAGCGATACATCACGGGCAAGAAGCATCTCGACAAGAAATTCGCCAACGGCATCAAGCGCATTGAGAAGCAACGAGTGCGGAACATCAATCGCGCGTCGCGGGACATGAATCAGCACATCTCGGTGCTGCAGCACTACCTCGACCGTGAAAGCAAGGGTGCAGCCTCTGGGCACTCGAGTGCAGGCCAGGGGGCGGCTGCGGAGGAGGACGGGGCGTGCGGTGCGCCCTCGAGCTGGAACATGGCGTGGGCGTTGGACGAGGACGAGCGGCCGCCGCCGAGCAGTATCGTCGCGCGGAGGGACACGGAGGAGGCGCTCAAGCTCGCTCGAGTTGCGGACGAGGTGGTGCTCGCATCTGAGCGCACGCTCAGCGCGAACAACTTGTGGAGCGTCGTCGTCAATTTTCTCACGGATACACCGGACGAGCCCGAGCGTAAGCGTCGAAGCAAACGGGAGACGCAAGCTGCCGGCAGCCGCAGTAGCCCGAATGAGCAGGAGAAGAAGAAGACGACGAAGGCTTATATGGTGGGTACTGCGCGCAAGCAGCAGACGGCGCGTATCCGGTCGTTCTGGCGAAGGAGGCGGCGACTTGAGTCTGAGCCTGGCTCGGGTAGTGCCGACGGGGGGATATTGATGTCCTAGAGATGGATGACCAGGTTGTTTTTATTAGAAGTTTTGGTACTTTTGTGTACACCACAGGGTTATTGCTGGGGTTACGCATTGCTATGGCAAACGATAATGACATGACATAACCACTTATCATGCGCAGATTGATCAAACACTCCTGAGACCCCCTTTCTTCCATGATGCAGTAACAACTCCCGTGTATCGACCAATGCAAGACGCGACGATCCAGTTCTACGGCTGAGAAGACACGCAGTCGAGGAAGTCCAGAGCTTTACTAGTACAGTACCAAGGCACGAGGTACGGAGGACTCAGATCCACACACTTTGGGCAAAACGTTCTTCAGCACCCTCGCTCGCCGCCCACTATGTCCTGCAGCGAACGGCACCAACCTTGCATCTTATCAAGTGGTATTTGGTGGAGAACGACACCAATGGCCCATGAGAGTGCTGCCCTGTCTGGGGCTTCATCAAAGTGTGGAAAGTTGGCAGTATCTCCCGCATTTTGCACGCGCCCCACACCGGGCACGCGTAAAAAGCCAAGCCATAAACGCGACGCAAAACGCCGTGTAAAGTGTGAATAGAATCACAGGGGTCAGCCTCAATTGGACTGATTCCGGTGTTATACTGTACGAACTAGCTACCTTCTGGCTCAAAACAAAATAGTTGTTTTCATCCGACGACGACGACCTCCTACCCCTCGATAAACGGTGTACTAGTCTAGTCGTACTAGTCTAGTCGGTCTCTCCCTATGTTGCGACCTTGACGTACCGGTAGCTTTCCACCACGATCAATACAAACACAATGCAATGCGTGCTTCCCAGGATCATCCGGATCAGCCAATCAGAAAAGTCACCCCAGCAACTGGCTGGTCGTTGCACCAAGCCCATCACAACGAGGATTTTAGTCCGAGGGTCCATGGCCGCTCACGCATGTTCTTCCAACTCTACTGGGTAATACATGATCGAAACTGTAAATGAGTGATGCCTCTCTAGCGTAGCGCCAAGCTAGTGGTAGTGTGAAAGTGAATGGCAGTTTGACATAGAGTACAGTACTATAGCTTGCTGCCCACCGCTGTTTCTTGTCGCTGGTAATGGAGAGGTGTTGAGGGATGGACGTGAGATAAACCCTCATGGAAAATTACGACTAGGGCTGATCAGCCGTTTGATACATAGGCACATGAGAAGCGAAGATGAGTTGTCTACATACAGTACTCTATTTTGTCATGCTTGCAACCTGCAAAAGGTCTGCGACTGTCATCCAGTCATAATTCATGACGCTGGTAATACTGATCACACCTGTCACTAGCACGTCTTCCGCCTCCCCTGGTCAGTTTCCTTAGCCAGGGAGGCTGGCGGGGCGAGGCGAGAATTAATTTAATTATTACAATTACGGTACACTCCGACTCGGATCGGAGGCATTCGGTCACAACATGCCTAAATGGCACTGGCACTGAACTCGCTCATTACAAAAACGCCGACTCGAGTATAAAGTGATGACCATGACCCACAGTCTTGCCGACTGTCACCGGGTTGGACTTGGATAGCTTGAGTACTTGACCAAGCGGAGCATGTCCAACTCACTTACGACGAGAACTGCGCTCGGGCTGATCCCGCTCGTCGTGGGCATCCTCTTCCGGCATTACTACTCCAAGATTGTCAAGGATAAAGGCAACGAACATGTTGTGGTGCCTCTGCGAAGCAAGGAGCTGGTATACGATGAGGCATTCAGCGTCGTGCGCGTGAGCAGCCATCCCCCTTTTTGAAAACAGCTTTTCCAACCATATTCCAGAACTTCATGAACGCAGCATCGAGGTATGCTCCCCGCCAGTTCTCAACTGTGAACAGCTTGATGATAATCTATGATGTCCTAGCCATACGGTAGAAGACATGCAGAAGTTCTCACAACTACATACGCCCATCCCTCCCTCCGGGCACGTCATTAAGGTGTCTGTGCCCCTTTCGTGCTGCGTGGATGCAGCGCGTGCGCTCATAGGTGTGTTTGGAGGCGAAGGTGAAGCAAAGAGGGTCCTGGGAGGTGTCCGGTGGTGGCAGGTGCGTGCCGCGGACCAAGGGTACGTTTTTCTTTCGGATATTCTTTCTTGCGAGGTCCATTAGGTGACTGATATACGATTGATTGTAGTATCGATGCCGAGTGGATCATGGAAAAGAGAGATTGGCGGCAGTCTGTGCGCCAGGAGAAGGCTGCCGCCACCTCAGCGGGATCCAAAGGCACGAGCAACGGCGAGAACCCGTCGGATAGCTCTACTTCATCAACGCCTGGAGATGATCAAGACATGCGTGCGGGCGGTACGGACGATGCGAATGCGTACAGGCCAGAGATGGATGAGATGAGATGTCTCCTGTGGGCACATGGGGGTTCGTTCGAGTTCCATGGAGCGATCTGGCCACTTTTCATATCGATTTACAGGTGGCTATTATTTCGGGAGCGTCAATCAGGAACGGTGAGGATCTTTTCTTGGGCTAACAGCTCCAGGACGAATGCCCATGACTTGTAGGTATATGATACACCGTTATGCGCGCAAGATGCGAGGGCGAGTGCTAGGTAAATGAGTTTATGCATGCATGCGCGAATGGGCGTTGAAGGCGGCACCCGTTTAAGCACCCAATTATCGGCTTGCTCCCCAATATCCCTTCCCGTGCGCTCTGCAAGACCTTCTTGCATCTTGTGCGTGCATCCTTCCTGTAGTAGCACTTCTCACTTCGACGTGTTCAATTTCCAGACCTCTTCCTCATACAACCGCCAGAAGGAGCCACACACCGTCCTGTCAAGCCTAGTAATATTGTCGTAGGAGGCGATTCGGCGGGTGGTGGATTGACCATTGCTTTGCTTCAGGTCATCCGCGACGCCGGCCTGCCACAACCAGCGGGTGCTGTGCTTGTCTCGCCGTGGTGCGACCTTTTCCACTCATTCCCCAGCATCTTCCTCAATACCGATACGGTACCTATCTCCTCTCCCCACGCGGCGGCTGGTGTACGAATGACTTTGTCTTCTGCTTGGACAGGATGTCGTTCCTGCGACCGGTCTCACAATGTTCAAGCCGAGTCCGCTTTGGCCACCCCCGCCTGACGATGTCCACCTCAAGGTGCATGACCTATTGCGAAGCAGTGCGCGTAGCGTTGTCCACCCCAAACCTCTCCCCGAAGCAGAGGCGCCTGCGATCACCGCTGATCAGCCTGACATACAGCCCACGTTCAAACTGGAGCCTGCAACTACGGAGTCTGGCGAACTTGACCGGACGGTACGGGTGAAAGGGCAGGATGGCAAACCTCTGGAGATCACGCGTCAGATTCAGCTCTATACAACAAATGCGTTACTCAAGCATCCACTCGTCAGTCCCGTATTGGCTTACCTTGGCGGGCTCCCACCGCTGTTCGTCATTGCTAGTGACCGGGAAGTGCTCAGAGATGAAATCCTTTACACGTTAATCTATCTCATTTCATTGGGATGAAGATTTGTTTAACAAGGGTCTTTGATAGTGCACATCGCGCTGCGAATCCGGCCAAGTATCCTGTGTCGGAGGAGGCGACGAGGCTGTACCCTCCCCTCGCGGGCCTTGACGGAAGAATTAAGCCAACAGCTGTCCATCTCCAAGTTTACGACGGTGCGCATCACACCCAATTATCATATTATTCTGCCTCAGCTTTACTTGCCTGTAGATACCGCCCACGTGGTGCCATTTGCGTTTATTGCCAGCACCCCAGCCAAGTACTGCTACCGCGCCATCGCGACGTTCATCAAGCACGTCACGAATATGCCGCCCACAGCAGCATTGCAGCGGCACAGAAAGCCGCCTGTGGTATTACGGCCATCAAATATCACGCCTGAGGAGACAGTCGCTTCTCCCATTGCGTCCTTACCACTAGGCGGGGATAGGCCGAAAGCACCATCGCAGGGTGAGGGACGCTCTCCACCGCGGTCTAATGGCTTCGCGTCCTCTTTCCGACGAGGAAGTTCCTTCTTTTCGAAATCATCGAGGAGTCATTCTGAGTTTGGCAACATCGAGAATAAAGATGCCAATGATGAGGACGTCCTCGCAGGCGATCCCATAGTGTATTACGGAGGATGGGTAAGTGCCAACGCTCAGCCTCCTCGCTGAGCTCTCACAGCTACAGGCGAAATCTTCTGAGCATCTGGGCATGATCCGCGAGCGCGTGTCGATCGCCGGGATCATCCGGCCGCTCGAAGCAGAGCAGGACCTCCCTGCGCTGCAAATAGTACCGGAGCTCCTCGGCACCATCTCCGAACGCTGGGTACACCGGTACGTCACGAGCGCGGAGCACTGCGAAAAGAGGTTCGCATTCCGGATCAAGAATGTCGCCAAACGCCGGGCGCGCGCCATCGTCAAGTTACGGCAGGGCGCCCAGTCCCACTCTGGCAGCGAAGACGAAGAGAAGGCGTCGGTTTCACAAACTGGATGGAACCTCGCGTGGGCGTTCGAGGCGGACGAGCGCCCGCCACCGAGCAGCCTCGTCGCGCGGCGCGATACTGCAGAGGCGCTCGCGCTCGCTCGCTGTGTGAAACGCCGCCGCTCGCGACGCGCGGACGCAGGCCCGCCGGAGAAAGGGCAGAAATTGGGACCAAGGGCGGGGTGCGCGTAGGCGCGTTTTTGAAGAGGCATAGCTTAAGCCCAGATGCAGCCCCCCACGGGCTGCTGCTGCTGCCGCTGTGGCCTAGATCAAGATATTTTGTATAACCCCTGCTGTCTACGCCGGTGGTATTTCCTTAGATAGGTGCGACATCGTTCGGTTCTTTTTCGTGTCTTGATTCATGTTGCATCGCACCCCGTGTTTTTGTCGGAGTGGTTCTTGTTTTTGTATTCTATCTTCTGAATTCGTATTAGACATATTTGTTACTAGTAGTGGATCTGTATAATTTCCCTATGCCCAATCCGAGTGCTATTATATTCTCTTATCGTCTCAGCCCGCACTTCTACACGATTCGGGCTTGTCATTTACACTGAGAAACGGAAGAAGTGTCGAAGAACACGCGACGCAACTACTAGTAGGATGCAGAACACGCACAGAAGTCGCTCATCCTTGAGATAAACTAGTAGTATAAGCCGAAAAGTACAGCAGCATCTCGCCCAGTCGTCCAGAGAGAGTGCATGTAATGAAACGGAGAGGCTTTTCCAAGCGCCTTGGAATGTTCAAGCAGAGAACCGAACGGAAAGCAAAAGGGGACAGCAAGAAACAAGGAAGCGAGGTCAGAATCGAGCTCGCGATACACCGGCACTGGCAGTACCGGGCGGTGCATAGTGACCACATGATCTGAACACACCAGCACCAGTTTGGATTCGGCCAACTCTTGAATAGTATTGTACTGTGACAGCACAGAAACAGAAAACGAAAACAGCCTTCACCCGGGAGGCAACCGGATCTTTAGGCTGAAGTCAATGTGCGACATGGGCCGATGCAAGGAACGCGTGCTCAAGATATCGGTCTCTACTCGTGGATCTATCCCACCGACAAGTACTCCGTACTTCTCAACGAGCCGGAAGATCAAGACTTAAGTATATCACGCGCGTAGCACCCAGTGCCAGTGCGGTATACACAGTGGGCGTTGTCTTTTGCGTGTCCCCGCGATGATGCCGCAGAAGCCACAGCGCTGTGCCAAGCCGTCGTCGCCCTTGGCGACGTGTCATTCAACTCTGCGTGCATATGAGTCGCTGGGTGTCAGTTGTGCCTAAGTTAATAGGTGAAGAGGCGGGATACCTCATCAACCAAAGGGTGTGCCTGCGACCTTCGATCCTTTGCCTAAGGAATGCCTACACGAGGTGCCTCCATGACGTCGAAGCCAGCATAATCAAATGAGGGTGTGTCTTCATCGAGCCATGGTTCGTTCCCCTTGTGATCTCCAAGATGGTGGTGTGGTGAAACGGAGACATTCGGATGGCCCTTCACGTGACTTGCAAATGCCACGTGCGCATCAGGCCAGGCCAGGCAGAACTCTGCCGAACGGACAAACGTTCTGACCTTGCTTGATGTTCTGCTTGCACATGCGCGGCCTTGGCCTTGCCGCCGCCTCGGCTCACTCCTTCGCTACTCGAGGACGAAGAGTTCTCCCCGTCCGCCTCATCCTTGCCCATTCCTCGACCAATCGGCGATATCACCCATCCTCTACATTCACTTTGTCTCACAAACGCCTCTTCGCATCCAGTTCTACCCTCCGCGCTCACCCACCACACACTCCACCACCCTCGCCTCTATCCCAGACGCCCTCTCCTTCTCCGATCCGTCACACCATCCTTTCTCGCCTTCTACCCACTTCCCTCTTGTCTAATGTTGATGGCGCCTCTTCCACCTCCGCATCCTTTCGCAAGATCGTTGCACTTGCTCGACCAGAGCGGCGCCCGCTTCTGACTGCCATTGGCTTGTTGCTTGTCTCTTCGTCTGTGTCGCTAAGTATCCCTTTCACGGTCGGAAAGCTAATCGACTATTTCACTTCTCCGAATCCGGTAGGTTGGTCACTGTGATACCATCCGACGGTTCTGTCCTGTGCGTTCGAGCTGTCATATAAAGCTGCGAATGTGCGGCTTTCTTATTTTCATGAAACTTTGAAATGGAAATTGCGGATCGATTTCTTATGAAATATTCCTACCCACAGATGATCCCACATGGCGTCTCGCTGACACAAGCCACGGCGGGTCTTGTCCTCGTATTTACTATTGGTGGTATCTGCAATGCGGGGCGCGCATTCCTCATACGCATGTCGGGTGAGTTGTTCTTCTCCTTCTCAAAGCACGATCTTCATCCACTATTCAGGTCAGCGAATAGTTGCTCGTCTACGCGAGCAGACTTATGCTGCAACCCTTCGGCAGGAAATCGAATTTGTGGAGCGTGGGGAAGGCGATGCACTAAGTCGATTAAGCGTTGACAGTAGCATAGTCGGAGAAAGGTCAGCAGCACATCGACGTTTAGTTCAAGGTTTAACTGACCATGTCCACAGTATGACACAAAACCTGTCGGATGGCCTCCGCGCTGTAGTGTTGTCATTTGCTGGCCGTAAGCACCATCGCCTTGATTCTGTCAGTTATATGCTAACTGGAATGGGTGCAAGTCGGCGCTATGCTGTACATATCGTCGCACCTCACATTTCTCATGCTTACTATCGTCCCTCCCATCTCGCTTGGTGCAGTCAGTATCAGTTTTGCGCTCATCCCTATATGCACACTTATCGCGGCTTTGATCAGGTATTCTACGGGAGGTACTTGAAGAGACTTTCGAATATGACACAGGAAGCTCTCGGAGATATGACTAAAGTCGGTAAACCGCTTACCTGGCTGTAAATTAAGGCTCTGACGAATGATGTCGTAGGTTGCCCAGGAAGCGTTGGCTGCCCTTCGCACAGTACAAGTCTTCAACGCGGCGCCATATGAAGAGAAGAAATTCACTCAGCGTGTCGAACACGTCCTGACCCTCGCTCGGCGCGAAGCGATTGCTTCTGGCATATTTTTTGGTAGCACTGGATGGAGTGGAAACGTTACGTTGTTGGCCCTACTAGGTTATGGTTCGTAGACCCTCGGCTGCTTCCTCGAGAAGAATGTCTTATTGTGTCCATAGGAGGATCTCTCGTGAGCCGCGGAGAGATATCCGTCGGAGACCTCACAAGCCTGTTGATGTATACGGTTTATGTCGGCAACGGCCTACAGATGTTAACGTACGCCTGATCCATAATCCTCGGTAATAATCTTCCTTACGCTCCTATGCTCTAGATCTTTCTTCGTAAGCCCATCGTTCGCTTCGTTCGGCACACGTGACTGGTGCATCCCCAGACATCTATAATGCGTGGAATTGGCGCTGGGACGCGTATATTTGAGCTCCTTGACAGAACCCCTGCAGTCCAGCCTGGAGTGGGCGTGGCACTTGATCCGGCGCGTACCGGGCCGCTCCGATTCGAGAACATCACTTTCAGCTACCCGACGCGGCGCGGAGTGAATATTCTCGAGGATTTCCATCTCGAGGTCAACGTCGGAGAAAATGTGGCTGTCGTGTATGTCGTGCCTTGGCTTTTGATGAAAGATGCTCTAATGGTCATTCACGAAACAGCGGAAAGAGTGGGGGCGGCAAATCATCGATAAATTCCCTACTGCTAAGGTATTACGACCCCGTCCGAGGCAAGGTCACATACGATGGACAGGGTGCGCCTGGTCATTTCATTCATAGGCGACTGTCTACTTGAGCCCACGTGGCAGATATCCGTGAATTCACGCCAGAGTCATGGCGCAATATTATCGGTGTTGTTCCTCAAGTACATTACCAGCTGTCTGGGGTTGCCATCTAGCTGATAGGTACTCCCACCCATAGGACCCCGTACTGTTTACTGGCACGATAGCGTCGAACATCGCCTATGGCAACGAGAATGTTCCTAGGGATCAGATCGAGGCTGCGGCTCGTGAAGCAAACTGCGAATTCGTATGGGGTTTGCCGGACGGTTTCGACACACAAAGTAAGTCGACCTTGACTCACTAACTTTAACAGTCATGAATCTATTAGTCGGCCGATTGAGCCTGAGTGGCGGGCAGCGTCAACGCCTCGCTATTGCTCGTGCTCTGCTCAAGAAGCCTGCAATCTTGGCGCTTGATGAGGCCACTAGCTCCTTGGATGCATCCGCTGAACGCCGGGTGAGCATATCTTCGTATTTTGTCTGGGTTGTGCAGATATCAATTAAAGGTTCCGCTCGTAGGTGAACGACGCGATTAATAAGATCCTTCGTTCACGTCACACAACGTGTCTATTCGTCGCGCATCGCCTCTCCACAATTGCGAGGGCAGAACGGATCGTGGTGCTGGAGGGTGCATTTACTAGTTATTTGTGTTTCGTATGTCGCTGATCGCCAGGATTGCCGCCTCGTTTCCAGATGGACATATAACCGAGACCGGGACGTACCGCGAACTTGTACGTACCTATCAATATTCCTTGCTCATAAGCTGACTAGACCTACGTGCTGAAGATGCAACGCGAAAACTCACGTTTCCGCACGCTCATGGCCGCACAGCTGAATGCAGCGGGGGACGAGCAAAGCTCGGTGATCGTAGTCCCAGATACGAGCACTCAGCGCGGAGACTAGGTCCATCGCTAGGACCAAGCAAGCAGATGAGGCGCCACGGAGCGAGGGTGTCGCCGTAGTGTCCAGGTCTGTAAACAGAAAGATGCTCACCACTCATCGATAAATGTACCTTAACAACATCATATTTCACCTTCCGAGATGCTGTATTAGGTCATCCCCATTTTCGGCCCCCCCCCTCGACGGGGGGGCACTGCTCCTTAAATGCTCGGATCCTTACAATACACCCGGTCTAGACGTGAGTTACCCCCTGGGGCATTTTAGAGTATAGAATATATAAGTTTCCATGTAACCTTACATCTATTGTCCCATCTTTGTCAATCTCAGACCGTCTCGGGCTCATTTGTTCCCCAAAATTCCACTAAACAGGGCTCAGAAACAACAACTGAGACTCGGAACGACAAATCACGTAGCCGCCCCCTCCCCCCGAACGCTTGTAGGTCACTGTTTGGCCAAGCGCTCCTCGCGTTGAAGCCCAAGTCTCCCCCCCATTCTTGACCCCTTCACCTTGACATGCGTTCTCCCTCTCTCACCCTGATTTCTCTTGTTGCTTCTGCCTATGCGTACTAGGCCATCAGTCCCAGTAGCATTTACGTCCGGATGGACTACATGCGGGCCCAACATCGTGACCTGGCAGCAGGTTGACACTGATGCGCAAAAGCTTCACCTTGCTCCTCCGATTGCCAATCAAGTGCGTTCTCCCTAGGACCATTGACCGCTCGGGGAAACAAAAGGTCAGCTGACACAGAAAGAAAATAAGAGTCAGTCATGGTCATTACTCAAGAGGCGTCCTAATAGTGTGGCAAGCTAGACAGCTAGCTATACACATTAGGGGTCCGTGATGAACATTTCGCTTCTCAGACTTTTCACAGGTTCTGGAGCTACAAGTGACCGTCAAACTCATAGTTGCAACACGACGTTCTTTTCATGGAACGATGCACTGAGACAAGGAGTCGGAGACGGGTAGGAGAAGACGCTGGCAAAAGTCACGAGATTGGGGAGTAGAATACAACGAACGCATTTATCTTGCACGTCGAGAGGCGTGCCCACACGCCCACAGTATCCGAAGTTCCTAGTACTACAGCAGTACAAGAGATTGAGAAGAGGAAGGGCGAGTTATAACCCAGGTGAGCCGGCCCGGAACCACAATTGGATAGATAGGTTGTCCTTATACCTCTCATCACAGTAAGGACCGCCGATCTCGATGTTCTCATCAACATCCTTCTACCGTCATCACAGGCAACTCCATAGCTCGACGAGGACTCCCTCTTTCTATTATTGTGGCTTCGTTGTCAAGTAGGCTCCTTGCGAGGTGTTTCTTCTAGATAAAGGACCGACGGAAGCGCGCCATGCTCGCAGGCGTACCATTTGTTGTTGACAAAATATCCCGCCTCCTAGACTGCAAGAGTTAAGAGAAACGTCGTGGAGGGCGACGAGTTGGGAGCCGTAAAGTACATTGCGACTGCGCGCTGCTGGGTGGTCTTCTCGTATTCAACAAACTCACGGGATTTGTCACAGCTTCAAACGCGTCCAAGACTTGGCACCAAGTTGTGGCTTCTGCGGCATCATCTCTGGGACAGGCAAGACAACGCCTGATGTGAACGGTACAGTACGTTATGGTGGCACTTGCTGCTGCACACTGCGCGCGTTATACTTATCAATAAATACTTCCGGCTCGTCAAGAAGTACGGCATCCTTGTCGGTGAGCTGGGTCTGCATCCTTTCAAGTATGATCATGCTCAAAGGTAATCACATCTGGTCTACTGTTTTCATCTTACTCTCGGCGATTCTCTCCCTCGTGACACGACGGCATGCCCGGTGACAGGATCTGTCGCCGCGGCGACCGCGGGTGCACGCGAATTGGGTGGCTTTTCGCTCTTCTTGTATGTCGAAGTGCGCAACGAAGATGAGGCAGATGAAGCCATCGCAGCCTGTGCTGATGTCATAATTCTCGACAACATTGAGGACAACGAGCTAGAACTTGTCGCCCGGCATTTGCGTGAGCGCTGGACAGGAGAGAGAGAAATCCTTGCTCGAAATAAGTAAAGGCATGACCGAAAGTAACTTGCATGAGCGCATCATCGTCGCTACGTGGATCCTCTGTCGAATCAAGGATAAAGGATCGTTTTCTGCGAGTAGAGACCGATGTCTTGAGCACGAGCTCTGTGCAGCCTGCAGATCCAGTTGCCTCCCGGGTGAAGGCTTGTAACTACTCGTATATGTGCAGAGGGCCTTAGTAAGTGCAGTCCTTCTCGGTACATGCCAAATAAAGGTATGTAGAAAGGCAGTGCTACATGGGGTTCTGTACCCCGAGGTGCACGTTGATGGATATAAAAAAAAAGAAAAAGGTATGTAGAGGAAGGTATGCATCAAAAGTGGGTATCGACCCATAAGTAATTGAAACACCACTGAGACAAATACAGGATACGGGAGTTTATAAAAAGGCGGCTTATTTTTATCAAGACAGACGAATTCGACAAAACTTCCCCCAGGCACCATCTTGGAGGCCAGCGGCGAATTGCTTGGTGTTTCCTATCCCAGCCTCACCGTTGTCCGCACCGCGCCCGAACTTGGTAGAGTAATCCAAGATGTCATTGGGGAGACAATCTATTGACAGCTTTGAGAAGCTATGCTTATTTTTCCTCACGCAACTTCAACCGCTGAACTGTACTTTAACGTTCCCGGCCTCATCTCGAGCGCCTGTGCCCGCGCCCACACGAGGCTCCCCCTCTCGTGGGTCCCTCTATCTGGCGCCCGGAGCGCCTGAGCTCTCACGCCTTCACGCCTCCACCATGAAGCAGGCCCATGAAGCTCTCCTTGAAAAAAAAATCCCGCATCACCCCCCCAACTACTAGTACTACAGCAAAGCGCTGCCCTCATGCCATGTCATGCCACTCCACTCCCATAATGCCTCCTCCCCTTCCCTCCCCTCCCCGTAGACTTATGGCAGAATTATGATCATGGTCCTTCGACTTTTTTTTTCTTCTACGGTCATCACCAAAAGGCTCCCATGGCGGGTACGCGTGTGCCGTGCTCGCAGCCGATCGTCACATAGTACAACGTATCCTGCCGGACAGGTCCGTTGCTAGTGTGGCGTCCGTGCAAGCTTAGTGAGTACTCCGACGACGTGGATCCGACCTGAGAGATCGCACCTGCTAGGCGTGACATGTGAAAGTAGTTACTCGCAAGCGAGCATGCACGCAGTTGGGCATAAATGGCTCCCACTGGCACGGTCGTGGCACGCACCTCACCACGAGTATACTGTATTCCGCGTTAAATTTTTAAATTGAGTTCAACTCGGTCATACCAGAACGCTCGTTATATAACAGCCGAAGGCATTTTCCCCAGACTAGAGATACATGGTAAGGATAAAAATACACATGTACAATCATAACCCAAACGAATTGTGGAAGAATGAATGCACCCATAAACGTACAACGCAACGCGGGGACAGATACAAGCTCCGTCATCCGTTCATGGTCTGGACTCGAATGAGAACTTGATGACGGCGAGCCGTAACATATTAATGGATCGGAGAGCCAACCCATTGTCACGTAACTCGCGTAGGTAGATCTTGCTAAGACTGTGCGCATCCTTAACTTTCATCTGTGTCAGAGCCGACCGAATCTCCTCTGGCAGCTCATATCGTTGGCAAAAATCTTCCACTGCAAGTCTCCCCCAGAGTCCAGGGGTGAGCCGCGCGGGGAGGAGGAGGCGTGAGTTCTTGTATTCAGTGAGCGCTTCTTGGAGCTCGTCGTCCGACATCTTCCGAAGCGATACCATCACGTTCCGGCAGCGCCCGATGAACAAGAGTTAGCTCAGTTTGTACGCAAACCTGAACGGGCATTGAGAACACACAAACCTGCGAGATGGAGTCTGAGCTGCTTGCTGAGCTACTTTCTGAGGATGACGCCGAGGCTACGAATAAGAAGGATTACAAGAGGAAACTAATAAATGGAGAGATTGTCCAACGAACCTGGGCCTGGTTCTGGATTTGCAATTGATGTAGTCTGCAGTAGAGGGAAGGTAATCGCGGCCGCGGGGGGGTAGAACAAGAGGACGAATGTGAGAAATTGGCTATCATCCATTGCCTCAAACTTGCTTTGCATCAAGTCATCGCTTGGCCTGCAGAGACATGTCAGTGAAATTGCCCCTAGGCGATGCAGTACTACAGAAGACAACGGATACGGACACCACATAACCTGGCCCATCCTCTGGAGACGGTTGACGCATAATCATGGGAACAAAACTATTCTGATCCGGTCCTTCCTCGACTTTCGAAAGACGTTGAAATTTTATTTCAATCGTCGTTGGGTGAAACGCTTGGGACCGACGATCTGTAGTCCATCAAATAGGGTGTTGCAACTATGGTAGGAGACTCGTACCGTATGAATCCTGAAATTTGAAGAGAGAATCACAGGCGACATTATACCACACTTTGGGCTCGCGGGTCGCGGCGATGAGCCACTTTCCCAAGGACTGGCTACTAGCAGAGATGTCCGCGCTGGCATCAAGGGGACTATAGTTACACACGAATAGCTGAAATGCCTATGCCAATGTCAGCTTTCAAATAACCGTAGCACGTCCGGGGCCAACCTCTTCCGGTAGAGCCACGAAGGAAACGATAACCATGCAGCCCCCGTCCTCTTGATCAACCACTATTGGTGGATCTCGACATCTGAGCTCCCCCTGCCCCGATATCACGCAGAGGGCCAGGTTAGACTGTTCGATTGCGTGTTCCGGTTCAAATTTCTCGAGGGAAGACGAGGGCATGGAACCCTGGATGGAACAATGTTGAGGATAAGATATGAGGGAGGATGAGGACTATCTGAGGAGGTGGCGCGACGCGTAACGAGCTTTTATTTTGATCCCGATAGCATATTTGGGCCCGAATAGGGCAGTACACGGACACATAGCGGAAAGCAGAGAGGGAAGCACTAGAGTAGCACCGAATCACGAGGAACATTACAGCCACATGTGCCGTCATCTCATGGGTGAAGGTCCGAAACTGCATTTGAAAAATTCTTCTCAAGAAATCTAGACTTACGCATGATCACAAGTGATGTGGACGGGCAGAGTCAAGCTGTAGAAGAGCCACGGGAGTCCCGTCAAAATGGCAACGGCAGGTAGATGTCCTTCGAACCAGACCAGGATGTGGCATTGTATTTGCTGTGTATTTGAATTCGGGGTTAAAAATAGCGCGGAAGGCGCTGCCTGGGAAGAAGTAATGTGAATGACAGGTCGAGTGGAGACCTAGGGAACCTCTATCAATAGAACTAACTCAAACAGCATGGAGACTTCAGGTCTGTCTCATTTCCCCTTGAATGGGATTCTGTGACACCCGTCGCTTTACTTGTGACAAAGAAGTAGAACACGTTGAAAGGCGCCAAATGGTACCGCACACAAGTGCAAACAATGGGCCCACAGATGGCAAGTAGTCCCAACGAGATGAAGATTAGAAACCAGATATGCTCAACTGAGGCGGCTCATAGTGCATAGTTAAGAGCATAAGTCAACAAGTAGTTAGACTACAAGGGCATCAGTGGGTTCACTATCACATTTCAAGACACATACTATAACGCGACCGAGAAAGCTCTAGGCCAAGTCATTAGGAACAAAGCCATGCTTGCCCTCCTGGAACTGGAATTAGGCCAAATATGGGCACTTGGGATGTTTCAGCGTATTGATATATTGGTGTATGCGAAGGAGCATAGGCATTGATCGACCACCTAACGGTAGATCAATTCCGAAAATCTTCAGCGATGCCATGCAAGGCAAGTGTCCTACGCCTCCCCCACTCTGACACACGTGATCCTACGATTTCCGGGCCGTAGAAGTGTCCTAGCCAGTTGGCCTAATTTCGCAACTAATCACGTAACAAACATGTGGAGAAATAAACTCCGCACTCGGTTTCAACCGAAATACCATGTTCCCAGAATGCGGCTAAGTCACATGCTCAAAAGTAGCTTAATTTTTTTAATATGATAAGTGTTATATTTCGAACAAAAGGACAATAAAATGAAATAAAATATGACAACATTTATTTTTCACAGTCAGCCACTTTATTTTTCGCTGCTAAGTCATTTATTCTGTGTATAATGAAGAAGTTCTATGACTGGGAGGTCACAAACACAAAGAAGGGTGGGGCGATGGAGATGGGTGCAGGCACACACACGCACATCTGCAGCAGTGAAGGAGGGCGCACATGTGGGCAAGATAACCCCTCGGAATCATCCCTGGGAGTCCAACATCTAAGTGCATGATTCTGGATCTGGCGAGCAGATGGCATGTGTCTTGCACTTGAGGATCCTGGGCACCTGGGGGTGCACTTGTGACTGAGACACATGGTAATAAGGTGCAGGAACTGTGTGTGCATGGTCAAAATCAAGCACAGGGCCAATTGGCCCCTGCTGAAGATGGTGACCAAGCTGGGACTGGCCACCTTGGAGCCACCTTGGAGCCACCTTGGGCTCTGAAAGTTGAAAGCTGACTCTCAAAGGTGTGCTAGGTGGTGTTGTGTGCACACCATGAGGCAAACTCACAAGGGTGCCATTTAAAGCTATGCACACATGCAAGGCAGGCCAATGGGGGTGCACCAGGTGGTGTTGCAAGCACACCATGAGGCAGACCCACAAGGGTGCTGTGCAATGTCATGCGTGGACATGAGGTGGGTTGATGGGGGCACATTAGGTGGTGTTGCACATGTGGCACAAGGCAGACCTGTGAGGGTGCTGTGCAATTTCACGTGTGCACATAAGGCAAGTCAATGGGGTGTGTCAGGTGGTGTTGTGCACATGCCATGAGGCAGACTCGTGAGGGTGCTGTGCAATGTTGTGTGCACATGTGAGGCAGGCCAATGGAGGTGTGCCAGTGTACATGCTGTGAGGCAGGCCCATGAGGGCATGGTATGATGTTGCACAGGTATGTGAGGGCCAACGGGGGTGTGCGAACAGGTGTGTGGCATGTGAGCAGTGGCAGTCGAAGGGGGGTCATGGTGTATGCATTGCTCCAGACAAAATGCCTTAATAAATTAAGGCAGAGATTGGCTTGGGAGGACACAAACTTGGTCTGGTTGTCATTTCAAGGCACAGGGCAAGTGAAAATAGGGCAGCACATTGTTGTCATTGTTGATGGGGATCGAGCAATAGAGGTTAGGAAACTGTCCCTTTGCATAAGCCACAATTTGTTTTTCCACAATTTATGTTTTTTATTTAATAAATATTTTTCAATATATATTTTAATTAAACCCAAGCCAAAGTGTTGGTCTACTTCATTTGGACACATGATGTGCCAACTTGTTGGACTTGTTGGACTTTGAATGTGTCATGTGTTTATCACATGAATAGTTGTGAAACTGTAAGGACTGAGTAGGTTGAGAGGCCAAAAATAAGAGGTCTGTGGATGATGTATTTAAATGGGAGAAAGAGTGAAAGGGTGACATACCATACTCCTCGAGTTTAAAGTTGTGTGGAATGCTGAGAATGCAACAATGGCAGAAGAGACCACTTGAGACTTGCAGTCTTCAGGCAAAAAGGTAGAGAGTAAGGTGCAATGGCTGTTCCACTTGAGGTAGCAAAACAGTTTATTGATGCTGCTTGAAGGGAGGATGTGTGGAAGGAAAGGAGATGGGCAGAAGGTGTGGCTTGAGACTTGCAGTCATCAGGCAAAAAGGCAGAGAGTAAGGTGCAATAGTCATTTCAGTCAAGGCAGCAAGATAAAGCATCAGTGCTGCTTCAAGGGGAGGATGTGCCAAAGGAAAGAGACAGACAGAGGGGAGAATTTGAGCATGCATGAGCAGAAAGAAAAAGAAAAGGCCAGGGACAGTGTCACTGCCAAGGGTTTGACAGCAACAATAGACACACTATGTCATTGAGCTAGGCCTTGAAGTGACCTAGAAGACTTATAGAGATGAAGTCATAGTGCTTTGTCGATGTCGATGTCTGGGTTACCGCTTGCTGAGCTCCGACTCAGTAGCCACCCATGAAAAGTAGAACACTGCTAAGATTGAGACAAGAGACTCAACTTGCCTCTACCAGGTGTAATGAGTCCCCTATATATAGTACATAGTACTTGAGGGCAGGCCTAGGGCCTGAGGGTGCAGTGCTACTACCTATTTATACCTGAAACACAAAGGAGACAATAGCGACCAATAGCAAAGGCCGCTCAAGAATCACAAGCTGATGTACATGAAATGGGGCAGGAAACTCAAAAACAGGGTCAAGACACTCTAGTTGGCCAGTTCCACAACTTACAGGGGTGCAATGGTGTTGAACCATCACCCCAGGCTGGTTACAGACAGGCTCTATGCCATATCCAACACATGCATGGAGATTGAAGTTAGCAGTCAAAGAGTACATGTAAAAAAGAAATGGGGACATTTATCGATATCCTGCATGTCATCATGCATTCATTGACACTTAAGTGCTTAGTCTTTCCATTGCCTTCCTCCCTCAGGTTAAAAGTTTACATCCTTGCAGCTGCCATCTTAACTACAACCTTATGTGCCATACTATCACATACTATCACATATCCTTAAATGTAATACAATATATGTGTGCCTGCTTTATATTGCTTTGCATGATATAAAAAAATCAGAACAAAGGCAGAGATGGCATGCATGGAGGGCATGTGGAACAGCCAGGGATGGGATGACAGGGATTGTTGGATTGTCTGACACTTGGACAACCGATTGTCTGGGTGTAGGGGGTGAGGGCAGGCTGCTGATGCTGCCTTGATGCTGGTGGTGTGAGGATAGAGGCACTGTGCAGGTACTGGTGGAG
Source organism: Russula compacta (assembly GCA_022376555.1). NCBI lineage: Eukaryota > Fungi > Basidiomycota > Agaricomycetes > Russulales > Russulaceae > Russula > Russula compacta. The sequence goes on from WTXH01000024.1 coordinate 141,354, forward strand.
GTGGCAGCAGTGTTGCTGCTGGCCCTGGCACTGGTGCTCATGCTGGTGGAAGCAGTGGCAGTGGTGCTGCTGCTAGTGTTGTTAGTGCTGGCGAAGGTGATGCCAGCAATGCTGGTGCTGGTGCTGGAGGCAGCATAGGTGATGCTGCTGGTGCTAGTCTTGCTGCTGCTGGCCCTGGTGCAGGTGGAAGCGGCAACAGCACTGCTGCTGGTACTGGTACTGGTGGTGTGGTGATGGCACTGCTGGTGTTATTGGCACTGGTGGAGGTAGTGCTGGCAACACTGGTGGTGGTGGTGGTGGTGGTGGTGGTGGTGGTGGTGGTGGTAGTGGTGGCAGTGCCAGTGCTCCTGGTGTTGCTGCTGTTAGTCCTGGTGCTGGTGTTGTACAGGCAGAGGCAGTGGTGGTCCTGCTGCTGTTGCTGTTGCTAGCACTGGTGGAGGTAGCAGTGCTGGTGCTGCTTATGTTGCTGCTGCTGGCCCTGGTGCTGGTGGGGTAGCAATGGTGCTGCTACCAATGCTGGTGTGGGTGTGGGTGTGGGTGCAGGTGCAGATGGCAGTGGTGAATGCTGCTGGTGCTGGTGGTAAGTAGCTCTGCTGCTGGCCCTGGTGCTGGTGGGATTGGTGATGGTGCTATTGGTGGTCCTTGTCCTTGTCCTTGTCCTGGTAGAGGCACACACAGCAGCAACACAGCTGGTGCTGGTGCTGGTGCTGGTGATTGAGGTTCTGGCATGAATGCATGCATATACCCTTGTGTACATCCTCCAGTTTTTGGGCCAAGGTGTGCATTAGCATGCCTTGGACAAGGGCAAGGTGTGAGGGAAAGGATGAGGATGGGTGGGCTGCTGTTACTACTGCCATGCTGGTGCTGATGCTGGTGACAGTGACAGTGATGGCAGTGGCAGTCCTACCAGTGGTAATGCTGGTGATGGTACAGTGACAGTGATGGCAGTGGCAGTGCTGCCAGTGCTGGTGCTGGGGCTAGTGGTGGCAGGGAGTGAGGTTCTACACATAAGGAAGAACAAGTGTTGGTCACATACCTAGAGCAACTGGGCAAGCTCCTGCACCTAACACAACATAAAGCTATGATGGCTCCTCAGATTGGCCCCATTCATGATCTAAGTAGAGCCAAACAATTAGCCATAGAAAGCCATACACATGGTAAACCTGAAAGACTTTGAGGAACCAGACCCAATAAAGAAGCAGAAGGGGAAAACAGAGGCAGCAGCAGTAGAGGCTAGGCAAAACAATGGCACCAATCCCTGTACTGTACAACACATGAGTGTGGTACATTTGCCCTAAAGGGAAGTAAAAGACCTAGAGAAGGGGGGAGAGAGGAGAGAGGGATGAGTAAAAGAAAGAAAACTTGATTCAGACAAAGCAATGGCATAAAGAGAAAGAGAGTGGCAGTGAAGAGTGAAAGGCAAACAAAGAGTGAGATAGGGTGCATGGGCTATATAGATTTGAGTCCAGGTCTAACTCAATTCCTCCAATCATGTTGACTGGCCACAACATGGTCTGCATGGAGCCACTTATCCATTGCATAAGTGGAATTGAGGTGGCTGGGGTAGTGTCAGCGACACATGAGACAGGAGTTGGGTTGTGTTGGATGAGCAAGCAAGAGATAAGGCACTAAGGATGGTGTGAGATGAAAGGGAGAATATAGCCATAATTTGAGGACAGCAAAGGCCATTTTGGATGGGCATCACAATGTAGATGGAGTGGGATGAGAACTCACATTCAACATAAATGCATGCATGCACCCTCATGTACATGCTGTAACAGATGTACTATAGTTGCTACAAGAGTAGTGGTCTATGTCACCTAAGTAAGAGGATAGGATAATACCTGCAGTTTGTAAGCAATAAACAGAAGGCAAGGGATGTACCTGTGGACAGTGGTTCCATGGTTGCAAGCAGGGCAAGTTGGGCACACAGCAAACAGGGTAATGCAGGTGCAAGGATGGGCTGTGCAGTGAGTGAGCACCAAGAGGTATGAATGTAAGGCAGGCAGAGATGTGGCAAACAAGGTTTCATAGGCATAAATGATGAAGTGCAGCTGAGAGGGTGTTTCACACAGAGAAAGAACTCTGTAGGAGATGAGACATCTTGCTCACTCCCAAGGGTGTATTTATAGTCCCTATGGTCTACATATGTCCATAAACCCTTAAGGGGTGAGTACAGGTGTCCACTATATCGCATAATTACAATATTCTATATATGGACGAGTCCAATGAGTCCGCACATACCCTGAGCCCTCAGAAGGGGTACACGTAAGCGTAGAACTGTACTAAAAGGTCCATATGTGATTGTAACTAACTGATCGTAAAAACAGTAGGTAAAGTGTCAATCTGAAACAGTTCGATCATACAATAATTGGGTCAGATAACAAAAGTGAGTTCTTAGATTGGCCATAAGGGCGTAATCACATTGTTCCAGGGTATTGTACATACATAGGTGTCCATGCAGTCCATGTGCCAACATGTGCTCACTAAGTCCGTAATTGTCCTGGAGCATTAAGTGCCCCTTGTAATGTCCATGCCAGTTCTACCAAACCCCTGAGTGTGAGACTGTCCGGTCTGGGCATAGCCATGCAGACATTCTGTCTCAACAACAAATGCATGGCTGGGTGTGCAAGTGGGTGGAAGTCTTGCAGTTGTAGGCATTCAGGGTGGATTGTGTGGCAAGTGGTTTCATCAGCAAAACTGCAAAAAACTTTTCTGCTTTTGGGCACTTTTCATCACTTTTTAGCTGGTCAACAAATGCACAAGGCCACACAAGTCGTAAAGTAGACAAGTAGTATTAAACCAAGGGAAACAAACAATAATAATAATTTGCTCTATGATAAAAATTTGTGAAAATGATGGTCAATGTTGTTGTTCACAAAATATGCATGATATATGTCTAGAGAATCTGAGAAGTGTAGTTCATTGGGAACAAATGAAGCACCAAAGACTGAAAGAAGATGAGCCACCCTAGCAATATAGTCAAGATGAACAATCGCAAGCATTCACTGTCCATTCCCATGGAACTCTGGTCTTACTACCCACATTCCAGTGTCCTTATCTGGATTGTCCCCAGGAATAAACCACTCAATGAGCACACATGGATACCTCTTTCAATCAGACTTGAAAGAGAAAAACAGCTGAACATGGCCAATTTCCATGCTCTGCATACCACCTTGGCCTATCTCAACAAAGACAGTGTCATGTCAAGCATACTTGTCATGCCAATTTAGGTTAGAGTGGATCCTTTCCTGATACATGCCCCCTGTGCCACAAAGATCACTTGGTGCAAAAAATCAGGTGACTGTGGAATGGTACACAGAAATCTGACCTGTAAAAATAGAACACTGATGAAGGGGAATGTCATCTGGTGAAATGTCCACATTGGGGTATAGCTGGCTGTACAAGAAGTGGCTTAGGAGTTCTGGGAGTTATGGTTGTTTAATATGAGCTGCTAGCTCCTCGATTGAGCTTGGATAGCCTCATGCTGAAGATAAAGAAAATTAGAATTAAATGTGATAGTGTGATGGCAAGAACTGACCTGGATGATGAGCTAAGACTACAGTAGAAAGTGTCTTGGGGCCAGCAATGGGACCATTGTTGTCACACCCAGGATAGGCATGTTGGGGTTTTTTGGTGTGGTTCTAACGATTCTGCTAATTGCTTTGGCCTTCCTTGTCTTAAGAAGGTTTTGGTTGATGTCGATGGTTGTCTTCTGTGGGAGTCAGCCTATTTCAGGCTTAAAGTGGATGGTGTAGTGATGGCAAGCAGTGGTGCTCAGGAGGGATAGGAGTAGGAGGTTGGTGATGAGGAGGACAAGGCATTAGAAGACAAGGGAGAGGAAAAGACAGGTTATGTCTCTCTGTACTGGTGTTTGAATTGTGGTTCAATGATTGGGGCATGAGCAAAGGATTGCCTTGCAATCCTGAGTGGTTCAGTTTGGTTTCTGGAGTGAAGAATCCACGCAGTGGATTCTGAGCAATGGGTTTCATTCAGCCTAAGTTCATCTAGGCTTGAACCAAAAGGTTCTGGTTCATATGGCTTTCAAGAAGCTTGTATATTCAATGCATTTTCTAACATGTCTAACCCAGTTGGCTCTTGCAACTGCGGTCTGTGTCCTTCTGAGGATTGGGTCTAAGGGCATTGTCCCTTGACTGAATGTTCTTCTGAGTTGCTCCTTGTTCTGAGCTGACTTATTGGTTTCAAATGTTGATGAGGACGCCATGTTACTAAACCAGCTTGTGTCCTAGGTCTGTCTTAGTTCTTAGTACTAGCTGCCTTGGCCTAGTCTTAGTCTTAGTCTTAAGAGATGAGAATGACAATGAAGCTGAGAGGGGATTTGATTGCTCTTTTGTATAGGGAGGTGCTCCCTTCTGGTGTGAGGCTAAAGTCCTGTATTGCACAGAAGACTAAGCTTAAGGTTGGTCCTCAGAATCTTGGGGCCTTTATATACTACTGGAAAACGAGGCTGTGCTAGCTGTGCATTGCTGTGCTTCTGGATGCTGTGTGTGCGCAGTATCCACAGTAAATAGTATAGTAATCTGCAGTAAGGTAGAAGGGAGGGTGACACGTCCATTAAGGGACTGCGCTGCAGCAAGTACATAGTGAGAAGTGGGGCACGTATCAAGTAGAAAAAGAGGGTACCAAGAGGAAGAAAAGGAATTGTATAGGTAAGTACTTGTATGAGTATTGCAAGTCCTTACCAGCCATCATCAGGCCATGACAGTTGTCATCATCTTCATCTATACCCTTAACAACCCTTGGCTGAGGCTCTCTGCCTGCATGGATCATGGCAGTATAACTTGCAGTTGTTTCATCCATCATACCAAGCTGCAAAAATGCCCTCCATGCTGCAGCAAGCTTATCAAACCTACAGAGAGTCCACAGCATCTGTATGAGAGCATTATAGCAGCTTGATCACCACCATGGCTCCTTAACTGCTTTGATGTGCTTTGATTCCATTATTGAGGAGCAGAGTTCATTCGGAGACCCAAAAAGACAAATGGATTGGAGATAATGAAGGAGAGAATGTTGTCTGGGCAATGAAATAAAGTCCCTATTCACACCAGTGGTGCCAATAAAGAACTGCTGATAATAATGGAAACGATTGAGGGTGTCTTGGAGTTTATCAAGTGTATCAGATATGATGGCATTGCAGCATGTGATTTGGCAGAAATCAAGAAAGGTGGAGAGGCACTTGACCACTTCAGAGGGTACATGACTGGCAATGGCAGCAAGGTAGACCTACATGTATAAACAGGGTTATTAGTAAGGCCAATTAATTGAAGTGTATAAAACTAACCTTCATGAGCACTTTTGAATCATCACCTGTCCACTGGGTAAAATCATGGCCATCCAGAAAACATTGTAGCCCTGGAAATGCAGGAACTGCTGATATACTGATACAGGGGGTTACACTATGCAAATTTTGTCACAAGAGATAAAAAATATACTGATGATCAATGTCAGCAATAATTTCAAGTCCCTGAGCTCCTCCATGCACCTCTAGCAAATATTTGTTCACCCACATAACAATATGATCCTTGAACGTCCCTTTGATCACTTGATAGAGGAGATCTGGTGATAATAGTCGTGAATGTTGGCACGAGGGAAATTGGAGGTGAATGGCTGTAATTTATGTTCTGAAAGCTGTAATGGCATATGAAATGGGAGACTTACCACAATATCTGCACAAACACCGGAGTTGGTCCATAGTGTACCTGGGTCCCAACAATTGATAAGATATTCAGTCTTTTTTGGCTCCACAGATGGGCATCCCCTATATCCAAGTTATCAGGTTTTGCATCACACCTATGCATGGCTTAGCTAAGGTAAAAGCAGATGTTGTGGGAAACTCACTTTGGGCACCATCCTTGCACAATTGCGGCCAACCACACCTGTTTAGGGTAATCTGCTATATATGGACCAAGCCCATAGATTGCTCGACGAAAATGGCCATCAGGGCATCTAACAACCTCTGGGGTGGTCATGCCTGCCTTAAGCAGCTGAAAAACTTGAGCTAAGCAAGCATGGTACATCTGCCAGCAGAAGACTTGATATTGAGGGGTCTTTCAGTGTTTCTTGGTCACTGATAATTAACAATGTTTAAATATGTAATTGATTTATCATAAATTGGACACTTACTTTTGGGTATTGGAAGAAATGCAATTGGAAGTAGGGCATTACCATGTGCACGCTGAGCAATATTGGTCAAGTTTCCTGGAGACATGTACACTGGGTGATATTCCTGGTGGCCCGTTGCAATGGATACTGTAGTTTTGTCACTTCCAGTGATGACAGGTACAAACATTGCACCATGGGTGGATTCATTGTTTGCGATCTCATCCTATATATGATGTGACATTATCAAAATAAACATTTAGACTGATTCCATGACATACTGCTTGTTTCTATGCTCAGTCTGCTGACATTAAATTTAACCAAACATGTTTCCCATCACCATCAAACTGCTGGTAAGGAGTCAGATTGATGCTGTCTTTGAACTGAGTAGTTTTGAGCTGATGGTGGAGAACTTGATGTGTATCTCAGGCACATAGCTCATATGTTTGTGTCATCCATTTCAGAGGTGTACCCTGAGGACATGGGCCTTGATAACAGATGCTATATACTTTCCATGGGGAATCACCCTGCTGGATGGTGTCAATAGTGGCATAAAGTTCCATGGTGTTGCTCCATGGGGCATTACCCCCAAACTCCATAACAGTTGCTGCCCACAGATCCAAAGCTTTGTCAATTAGTGGTGCTGAATTCTGCACCTCAACAAACTGGTAGTGCACAAAGTCAAACTCAACATAAGAGTTGAATGGATTCCATGGATTCTCTGCAGCCTTGGGAGGATTAGGTGGTGCCTGTGGACAGGTATTGGCAGAAGGTATTCCCCTGCCTCATCACATGGCTTTGCTATTTTACCAGTAAGCATATTGTGGTATGACTCCAAGTCAAAGATGTATATACCTGTTAGGTGAGGATGATACTCATAAGTTGGTGACATGTTATTGTCTGACTGAGGTGTAAACTGTCGGTGAGCAGAATTATGATGTTGAGTTAAGCCACTGGGGGACCAACACTCCAAAAAGCATATGGGGCAAGTATAAGTTGTTGGGGGAAACCACCAAGTGTCATTGTAACCGGCCTGGGGTGATGGTTCAACACCATCGCGCCCCTGTAAGTTGCGGAACCGGCCAAGTATAGAGTTCGTGCCCCATTTCATGTTTGTTCCCTGTTTCATATCGATCAGCCTGTGATTTCTTGAGCGACCATTGCTACTGGTTGCTATTGTTCTCTTCGTGTTTCGGAATATAAATAGGTAGCACTGCCCCTTCAGGCCCTAGGCCTGCCCTCATGTACTACGTACTATAAATAGGGGACTCATTACGCCTGGTAGAGGCAAGTTGAGTCTCTTGTCTCAATTCTAGCAGTGTTCTACTTCATTGCGGGTGGCTACTGAGTCGAAGCTCAGCAAGCGGTAACCCGGGTATCGACATCGACATCGACTTGCGGGTCGACTTCCACTCTATAAGCCTTCTAAGTCGCTTAGAGACTTAGCTCATCGACTTAGTGTGTCTATTGTTGCTGTCAAACCCTTGGCGGTGACATTAGACTCAACTTGTTTTCAATACGGCTAGCAGTTCAGAAGGGACACTGCAGACCACGACCCTCGATTGGGTAGACGCCGTGAACGGCAGAAGGAACCACAGAGTCCGGTACATCTCCAAAGAACACCCAGCGAATCCCACGAATCGGGATATACAGATCATTGTCACACCTAGAGGCAAAGCGCCAACCAACCCAAAGCTGGTGTGCATTCACGACGACAGGTGGAAAGAAGTTCACTGGGACCAAGAACGATATACGCTAGGAGCAACAGTCCCACAACTACACGAGTACGACACAGAAGGATCAGAAGCTGACGAGCTCCTCGACGAAGAGCTAGAAGAGCCAGAAGTCGTCTCGGATACAGAATCAGACGAGGCAGTCAAAGAAATCGACGACGCCTTCAACAAATCAAAATCACCCCAGTAGAAGAGAAAGCGCCAGCATTTCCTATCAGAACCCTCACTCCACTCCAAGGACTGCCCACCGACGCCTTACCATCAGGAATCAGAATCCCTAGCCTTGCACAAGCTATGTCCACTCAAACCACCACAGCCACGGCCATTGCCACACACCCATCTACAACCACTCAGAGCGCACCACAACACATACAGAACGTCCTCAGACAAGTCCTTAAAAGGTCAGGACCCCCAGGAGGATCCGGAGGAGGACCAGGAGGACCAGGAGGACCAGGAGGGCCTGGGGGACCACCAGGACCAGACCCAAATGCACCACAAATACCGGTGGCAGCAGCCGCCGATGTAAAAACCATGGGAGCACTCCCACAAGTCTTCACTGGAGACGGTCCAAAGCCGACGACTTCATCGAGGAAGTGAAGGGATACCTCCGCCTGAACGCGGACGTAGCAGGATACAACTCCCCCTTCAAAAAAATCGCATTCACTCTCACCCTGATCAAGGAGAAAGTACGGCCCAATGGGTCAGAGATATGGGTGAATGGATTGACAGATTGAATATGCCACAAGACAACATCCCAGCGTTATGGGACCAATTCCTGCTGGAATTCAGCCAGCAGTTCCAGGACACGCAAGCGGCTCAAAGAGCCCGAAACGAACTCAGGGACTGCCGAATGAAGGGGTCCGACTACGACGAGTACATCACCAGATTCGAAGCCTGGCAAGAAAAGCTGGGTATACGCTAGGAAACGAGGAAACCTACAACATATTCCTGCAGGGAATCCCGGCATCACTCCTGCACGACACCCTGAAACCACCGATCCCCCTCAACTACCACGACCTTAAAGAAAAGGTCAAAACTATCGCTCAAGGGAAGACTATCATAGATGGCATCCTAAAAAAGACCCTCGGAGCCCAATCACCATTCCAGCGATTCAACAACCACCCAGACCGCCGCCGTTCCAACAGAGGAACTGGCAACCACGATACAACCAGGGGAATCGTCCCCAATACAACTCAACAAACGCACCACCATCGATGAATAACACCCCAGTACCAATGGACCTATCGAGAGGCCGCACCCCCAACAACTGGAGGGGACGAGGAAACTGGAGGCAAAGGGCAGGACCACCCGCAAGAGGAAATGTATCGGCACCAGGGTATGAGGCAATGAGATGCTTCAACTGCGGAAAGAGGGACATTTCGCCCGCGCCTGCCCCGAAAGGCGACAGCCAGCCAGAAACCCCTACAGGCCAAATACTCGACAAGCCAACCTATCGACTTCCAGGAAGAGGAAGAACAAGACTATCAAATGGCAGAGCCATCGGAAGGGACCTCCGTGGCCACTATGCGAGCGCAACTCGAGGGATGTCCCTTGACGATCAAATCAAACTAGCCAAAGAATGGGAGTCGCACAGGATTTTCCATCTGCCTAATCAGATCGGCCCTGCTTAGGCGGATTCATAGCGAAAACGTGTATATATCAGCAAGGAAATCTATGACAGTTCGCTTCTATGCACGTTCCATTGCGAAAAGAGCCGAAGGAGTGGCCCTGGTGGACTCAGGAGCCACAGAAAACTTTATGAGCCTTAACTACGCCAAGTGGTTGCGACTCCCCATCAAACGATTGGCAAACCCGAGGCCCCTGTTCAATGTTGACGGAACAGAAACAAAAGTGGGGCCCTCAAATACTACACCGACTTGGAATTCAAAACCGGAACGCAGACCACAAATCAAAGGTTCTTCCTCTCAGACCTGGGGGACCATAAAGCCATTTTGGGTACCCATGGTTCGCCTCCGTCCAACCTAAGATCGACTGGAAGAAGGGATGGATCGACTTCACCCACCTTCCCATCGTCCTCTCAGCCCCGAATGCTGCAAAAGCAGTATATGTCCACGAACCAAAAACGTACCGCGACCGATCAGGAAACGAACCGATACGTACCTCCTGGGGAGAGTAACGATAGGAGGGACCTCAAACAATCCAGAACAAAGTAACACCATACCGGCCGAATACAAACGACACAGAAAGGTCTTCAGCGAAGAAGATCGCAGCGAATGCCCCAATCCACCATATGGGACCACGCTATCGAACTACTGCCAGGGGCACCTGACACAATGCCCGGGCGACTACTGCCCCTTACACAAGAAGAAAAGGCGGAGATGCACAAGTTCGTGCAAGAACATCTAAAGAGAGGACTATCCGCGTCTCGAAATCGCCATACGCAGCCAATTTCTTCTTCGTGAAGAAAAAGGACGGGAAGCTAAGACCGGTACAAGATTACCGACCCGTCAATAAATGGACGAAGAGGAACAGGAACGTCTCGCCCCTCATCCCACAAGTCGTGGACCGACTCAGCGGATGCACCAATTCACAGTAGTGGACGTGAGATGGGGCTACAACAATATCAGAATAAAAGAAGGAGACGAATGGAAGGCGGCCTTCCTTACTCACGAGGGACTATTCGAACCAACGGTCATGTTCTTCGGCCTTACCAACTCCCCAGCAACCTTCCAAATGATGATGAATGCCATCTTCCGGCAAGAAGTGGGAGAAGGCTGGCTCTCCGTATACATGGACGACATCGCTATCCACACAGCCAAACGACCACATGAGACAGAGGAACAACACACGGCCAGACACCGAGAATACGTTCATCGTATGTTAGACAACTGGAAGAAAATGACCTGTACCTCAAGCCAGAAAAGTGCCAGTTCGAGAAAGAAGAGATCGAGTACCTAGGGGTCATCGTAGGAAAAGGACACCTTAGGATGAGCCCTAAGAAGCTACAGGGGATCGCAGATTGGTCCCCACCAAGAATCCAACTGACGTCAGAAGCTTCTTGGGCTTCACAGGCTATTACCGCTACTTCGTACCAAATTACTCGAAAATCGCACGGCCCCTGCTGGAACTAACAAAGAAAACCACCCCCTGGCACTGGGGAGAAGCACAGAAAAAGGCATTCGAGGAACTAAAAACAAGAATGTGCGGCAGCCCAGTGCTTATTCAACCAAACGTCGAGAAACAGTTCACACTCCATGTCGACGCATCGGCATACGGCGTAGGCGCCGTACTCTCGCAGGAGGGAGAACACAACACTCCAACTCTGGCTCGACGACACAAACCGATCCTGCATCCGGTGGCATACTACTCGGCCACGTTCACACCCACAGAACGAAACTATGACATCTACGAACGAGAACTGTTAGCCGTCATGAAAGCCCTCGCCCATTGGAGGCACTACCTGGGATGGACAAAAATGCCATTCATAATCCGAACCGATCACGCCAACCTTCAGTATTGGAAGTCGCCAAGAAACCTAAACCGACGAACCGCGCGGTGGCACGCGGACCTCCAAGAATACGACTACATACTGGAATACATCCCAGGCAAAACAAACACCGCGGCAGACGCACTGTCCAGACCATCAAACGTGGACCACGGCGAAGATGACAACAAAGATATCACGATCATCCCACCCCACAGGGTCCGAGCAGCACAAACGATCCAAGGGAAAACCATCGTGCCAAACCTCAAGGAACTCAGACGAGCCATCGTCAGAGATGCCCATGACACACCCACATCTGGTCACCCAGGAAGGGACGAGACTTTACGAAAAGTACAAGCACGATACTGGTGGCCAGGAATGAAAGGATGGATCGCTGACTACGTCAAAGGGTGTGCAACATGCCAACAAGCCAAAATACTAACCCATCGACCTCATGTTCCCCTCTACCGAATCCCCTCCACGCCAGGAACGCTACCCTTCGAAACTATAGCTATGGATCTGATCACTGGGCTACCACTAAAGCGAGGATTAGACGCGATCCTCACCATTGTAGACCATGGATGCTCACGCGCCGCCCTGTTCCTCCCTGCTCTACAAGCATCACAGGGCCAGGAATCGCCCAGCTCTACCTAAACCACCTCTACCCATGGTACGGGCTACCAAAGAAGATCATCAGTGACAGAGACCCACGATTCACATCGAGCTTCGGAAAAGCACTCACAAAGAGGCTCGGGATACAACAGAACCTTTCCACTGCGGCCCACCCTCAAACCGATGGGCTGTCCGAGCGAAAGAATCAATGGATAGAACAGTACCTACGACTGGTAACGAATGGGCAACCGGACGACTGGACAGAATGGGTTGCAGTCGCAACGGCAGTACACAACAACCGGAAAAACAGCACTACCGGGCTATCGCCCAATCAAATTCTTATCGGCTACGAACCAACGCTGACACCGGGAGATTTGGGGACCCGAACTAACAATGAGGCGGCAGAGCAACGAGCACAAAGGATGGAAAAGGCACGAGAGCAGGCAATCGAAGCCATCAATAGAAAGGCAGCCAAGATACCACCGGGACAATACAAGGCCGGGGACCACGTGTGGCTAGAAGGGACCCACCTGATGCTCCGACATCAAGGGTCCAAATTAAACCCGAAACGGTATGGCCCCTTCAAAATCCTCAAGGAGGTATCTCCGGTTGCATTTATGCTGCAACTCCCTGCCTCGTGGTTGATCCACCCCGTATTCCATGCCTCCCTTCTTACCCCATATAGGGAAACGGACACTCACGGGCCCAACTACACGAGGCCCCCTCCTGATCTAATTGATGGTGAAGAACAATACGAAGTGGAGCAGATTAGGAACCATCGACATCACGGACGGTCAAAGAAACTTCACTATCTCATAAAGTGGCGGGGCTACCCCGAAAGCGACAACACCTGGGAACCAGCTGACCAGGTGCACGCCCCGGATCTCCTTCGGGAGTATCACAAACGCCGGCCCTTAGACAACATAAAAGGGAAGCAGAAACCCCCGGCGAAAGCAGCAACCTCTCCTTCAACTCGAAACCATTACATCCTCATGTCTTCCCCCGCTCCAACTCCAGTCCCAGCACCGGCTACGCGTCTCACAACCTCGAAGGCTAACCAGCCTCCCGCCGCAGAAACCACCTCCCAACGGACCGCTGCCACCCCTGCCTCCAGCACCATCCGCCTGCCTGGCGTGTTCCCCGACCTCGAAACAAACGCGTTCTGGGAAGGGCCCCTCTCGCCAGGGACCGTCAGATCCGTCCTCGACGGATACGAAAACCTGGGGCCGGTTCAGCTCCGTCAGCTGGCCTCGGGTCTGGCCACTACTCTCCAGCAGCGCGAGGCCCTATTCCAAGACGAGGCAAGATGCCTCAAGCGGCAATTCGAAGAGATCAACCGCGACAACCGGGAGCTCAAGGCCCGAATTCAACAAATCGACGGGGAGCCCCTGCTGTGCCCTGACGGGTACATCGAGAACGAGGGGAGACTCCCCGAGTTCACCATCACCACCCCAGACGGCGAGAAGCCCGCCGTCTTCATCAAGCAACTCGACGACGGGCGAGTGGCCGGCCTGGCGGCCAACGCGACGGGCGATCACGACGCCCAAATCATCGAGCTCTACGCGCGCCCGAGTTCGACGAGTACCCCCTGTCCCCACTTCCGCCATGGTTCCGCGCCCGTCTATGGGGGACAGAAATCGACTACCACCCCCTGCGCGAGGCCGTCATCAACCTGGATGACTGGTCGCTCCTTGCCGAGGTCACAGGTACCGAGTCCTGGACCGCGATGCGACACGCTGCGCGCTGAGCTGCGCTTGGCTCAGGCGAATTTGGCGGCGTCTGAGCCGCCAAGCAGGCCTGCGAAGACCGGCTCATCGCGGCAAGAGCGGCCAAGAAAATCCCCTTGGTGGGAGTCGAGCGGCCACAACTGGCCAGGCGATCAGCATGGAGGAAGATGGGATGAGGCATCCGTCTAGCGAGGGAGTGATGTAACCGGCCTGGGGTGATGGTTCAACACCATCGCGCCCCTGTAAGTTGCGGAACCGGCCAAGTATAGAGTTCGTGCCCCGTTTCATGTTTGTTCCCTGTTTCATATCGATCAGCCTGTGATTTCTTGAGCGCCTTTGCTACTGGTCGCTATTGTTCTCTTGTGTTTCAGAATATAAATAGGTAGCACTGCCCCTTCAGGCCTAGGCCTGCCCTCATGTACTACGTACTATAAATAGGGGACTCATTACGCCTGGTAGAGGCAAGTTGAGTCTCTTGTCTCAATTCTAGCAGTGTTCTACTTCTTTACGGGTGGCTACTGAGTCGGAGCTCAGCAAGCGGTAACCCGGGTATCGACATCGACTTGCAGGTCGACTTCCACTCTATAAGCCTTCTAAGTCGCTTAGAGACTTAGCTCATCGACTTAGTGTGTCTATTGTTGCTGTCAAACCCTTGGCGGTGACATTACTAGATTACTTACACTAATATGCCGACGAGTTTCGTGGCCTTACTGCCGCTGAAACGCGTCATAGACTGCCGATGACTCCGCCTAAATACTTGTGTATAAATACGCTCATAGAAGGGGACCAAAGCCTTAAGCTTGGTCTCTTGTGAATCCTAGACATTCTCAGAGCAATCCTCCGAGTGATTCGAAGCTTCCCAGCCCCTTCTCCCTCCCACTTGCGCCCTAGAACGTACCCTAGGGTATGCTAAGCGACTTAGTGACGCGTTTCACTTAATCTACCATATATAGTAAACCGAGTCCCGATTGGGAACTCTTCGAACTCCGACACATACGCTAAGCGCTCAGAAAGGCGTTGCCTTTCTTCGCTTCAGACCGACGAAGGTCACTGAGTAACGAACCTCTCAGTGCTCTATAGAATTACCCTATCTGCATCAGAATCCCCAGCAGGAAGGAGCAGCTCCTTCCATTCACGACCTTAGTGGCATACCAACGAACTAAGTGCAATACAAGGCGTATCAGCACTCCAGACATCCCTTCCTTTGGACACTCATCTTGAGTATCCAAATCGACTCCTTCGCATCTAGATCCCCTTCCTCCTTCAGGAGATAGGGAACGACAGCAGCCAGCACCGCCACTACCCACAGCCATTCTAACAAGGCATTAGAACTCCACAGAAGACGACCAAGACGACGGTCACCGACGCAGATATCATCCTATGCTTACAACAGAAAGACAGAGACAGGCCAGACGCCCTACCCCTCATAGCAATAGAATGAGCAGCCAAGGAGGTTGCCAGACAGAAACATCGACAGAACCGCCACGCTCCATCCCGCGTGACACAATTTGCCAACAGAGTTCAAAACAACTGGGCTCAGTACCTCCCAGTAGCAGAATTCACTCACAACATGTGGAAACATGAAACAACAGGCTTTATGCCACACCAACTAATCATGGGGATTAACCCACAAGCAAATTGGAAAGATGGTGATGAAACAGTACCTGCCACCACCACCTGAATAGAAGAACTTACCAAGGCAAGAACACTAGCCCACCAATCACTACAAAGGAAGACCCAAATAAAGAAACCAATCAAGACATACAAGGAAGGACAAGAAGTATGGCTTGATCTGTGCAACATCAAAATGAAGGCACCATCAAAGAAAATGGCACCAAAGCGCATAGGACCCTTCACCATCAGTCAGCAAATATCAGCAGTGGCATACTGGCTCAACCTACCTCCGAACATGAACATACATGATGTGTTTCATGTGCATCTAATAACACCTTATACAGAAACCAGGGAGTATGGCAAGCCTTACAAACAACCACCACCTGACACAATAGAAGGTGAAGAAGAATATGAAGTTGATGAAATTATTGCTGAAAGGAAACATGGGCACAGGCATCAGTGCCAATACCTGGTCAGATGGAAAGGATACCCTGCATCGGACAACTCATGGGTCAGCAGTGATGACCTACATGCTCCAGAGCTCCTTGAAGAATTTCACAAGACCAAAGAAACCTAAACAGGGGGTAAAAACATATATAAAGACTCATGAATCAAGATGAAGACCTCAGCAAGCAACTGCCTCTTCAGCTGCTTACTACCAAACCAGCCTCACTACCACTACCACACTCCTCATCTCTTACACCCACTTCCACCATCCCCAACTTTCAAAACATTCAGCCCCAACCACAATATCAATGGCTGCAATTGTCAGCACCACCCCTATGGCACCCACAACCAGCCTACCCACCAACCACTTTTACCCCCTTGCTTTTCTTGAGGATATCACCTCCACCAACAACAGTTCCTGGGGATCTATCTCCCCACCACCACTTATGTCACCGGCGCGAGCAGTGACACTTAGACATCGTCAGTACCTTGCATTCTGAGAGAGACTGCTGAGGACTCAGCCAGTACACCCACTATTGCAAGTGGGAAGTAGCTGCCATCGCTACCAAGCAACTCATTGATTGTATCAGAACTTGACTGGACGTTCAGGGTACCAGCAACGCATGGTACACAGAGAATAAAGCACAGAAAGCTCAGGAGAGCGAAACAAGCCACAGCTTCTCCTAGAGACAATAGAATGATAGCCACTACTCCTATTGGACAAGGAGACTCGACTTAGAGTCTCATCTCTGCATGTGCACACATACAAATACTACTGGTACATGCTGACTACTGCTACTACCCAGCCATGTTCCAGCCATATGGCTGACTACTTTGCTGACTGAGGACTGACAAAGCCCTGACATACATGCTGACTACAAGTCCAACCTGTATTACCAACCCCAGGCCCAGACAGGCCTACCACACCTGGGGGTCAAACACAGCCCTCACATGCCATCAGCGGTTCTCTTGCCCTCATGCAATCCACTCTGTGACATTACCCTCGGTTCAGAAATGAGCCGCACCACGGCATGAGCTATTTGGGATGGATGAGAACTTACAGTTCTTATCTCCCTTGAGGAGGGGCTTGTCTTGCAGCTTGCAGAAGAGAGCATAGCTCTCATATTTGTGGGAGGCAATGAGATGGCAATGGCTTTGTTCTTCTTGGTATCGAAGGGAGTCGAGATGGCTTTGCAGCTCCCTGATTTCAATGTGAAGTCCTGTGGGTCAGTGATCGTCTCATGATACCACTGGAACTCAGCGGTGGTCCCCCAATCCTCTCCTGGCTCTGAGGCATGATGTTGCATGGTGTCATAGGTGATGGGATCGGGAGAGCATCGAAAAACCAATGAGGGTATTCCCCTTCCTCATTGATTGTTGCGTGATTGGGGGCAAAGAGTTCATGGCGATAGATTGCTTCCCCTTTTCCAGAGGTGCCAAGGCAGTACTGCCCCTCATGTTTGATGTATGCCACAAGCGTGTGCATGGTGTAAGCTCCGTCAGTGACTGGAATGAAGAAATCGGGCACTCACCCTTCGTTCTCTTCATACCCTTTGGGTACCCCCAGATCTTCCTCGTCAGCTGTGAGCTGATCATCCCTCCAATGCTTGTAGGTAGCTTCCAGGCGAGCCACATTTGCCTCATGCTCTGCCAGAGCGTCGGATCGTCCTTTGAGGACTGCAAGTTGTTCTTTGTTGTGTTGCAATACTTCTTCATTTTTGCACACAACACTTGCCAGTCCCTGGGCGATGAGGGCGAGTTGTTCTTTGGTGGGACTGTTCCCTTCAAGAGCAGTGTGGACAGTTCTGGGGGAGAGTTGGAACTCACTGAATTTGGTTGACGAGGCCACCACTTCCATGGGGACAACAAGCAATTCAGGTTGCTTGCCGGTGGCTGTTTGCATTGGTGGTGGGATTGGCAGGGGTTCCTCACATCCGCTGGGACTTGCTGTGATGTAAGAAGGGATGGAGAGGGGTGAAGACATGCTGTTCTGTGTTGCAATGGGCGAAAGAACGAGAGGTGGTTGATCTGACCCATGTAGTGCGTTTGTTCCCTTTGTACTCATCTTTTCATTCAATGGATGTTGTTGGTGGTATCGCTTTACTAAGGCAGGGGCATGCACTTGGTCAGCAGGTTCCCAGGTGTCATCAGAGGCTGAGTAACCCTTCCATTGGATGAGGTATTGAAGCTGATGTCGCTTCCCATGGTGCCTGTGATTGATAATTTGATCCACTTCATATTCCTCAGCATTATCAATCATCTCTGGTGGTGGGCATTGATAATTGGTTCCATGTTCTTCAGTCTCTTTGTAATGGGTGAGTAATGAGCTGTGGAACATGTCATGGATGGTCCAGGCTGCTGGTAGCTGCAATTTGTAGGCTACTGGCGAGACTTCTTTCAGTATCTTGAAGGGTCCATGTCATTTGGGTGTGAGCTTGATAGATGCATAGGGGAGTGACAGGTGTTTTGCTTCGAGCCAGACTTGCTCTCCTTCTCAATATTGCATGGGTGGAGTTGCTTTGGTGACTTCATTGAGGGCTTGAACTGCTGCTTCTCAGTGTGCTTTGGCACGTTTGTGTCTGTCTTCCATTGCTTTGTTACTGGTGATGGGTATAGGTTCTTCAGCGGCACTAGGGTGATATCCTAGGATGATTTCATGGGGACTTAGCTTGGTTGTGGCATTGGGCCATCAATTGTGTACAAATGTTGTGATTGGCAGGAGTTCCTCCCAATCATCCTGTCTGGCTGAGGTGTAAAGTTGAAGGTATTGCTCCACCCACTGATTCTTTTGTTCAGTGAGTCCATCAGTTTGTGGGTGGAAGGCTGTGCTGATGTTTTGTTCTATCCTTAACTTAGTGGTGAGAGCTTTGGTAAAGTTGGATGTGAAATGGGGGTCGCGATTTGAGATTACTTTCGATGGCACTCCGAACCATGGAAAGAGGTGTTGGAGGTATAGTTGTGCTACCCCTTCACCTGTGATCATTGTTTTGCATGGGACAAACAGGGCAGCTCTGGAACAGCCTTGGTCGACGATTGTGAGGATGGCATCCATTCCATTGGCTTTGGGCAATTGAGTGATGAGGTCTAAAGCAATGGTGTTAAAGGGACACATCTGTGGGTCTCCTGGGATATGGTAGAGTGGTACTCTCTTCTTTGTTGTCTGAATTTTGTGCTGTTGGCATTGCGCACATCCAGCAACATATCTTTCTATCCAGGTGTTCACTCCTGGCCACCAGTAGCGTTGGGTGACAAGAGCGATAGTATTGTCTCTGCCTGGGTGTCCTGCTGTAGGTGAGTCATGAAAGTGGGATAGAACGTCGCGTCTTAGCTGTAGTCCTGATGGTACTGCCAATGTAACCGGCCTGGGGTGATGGTTCAACACCATCATGCCCCTGTAAGTTGTGGAACCGCCAACTAGAGCATTCGTACCCTGTTTCATATCTGCGCCCTGTTTCATGTGTATCAGCTTGTGATTTCTTGAGCCGCCTTTGCTACTGGCTGTTATTGTTCTCTTAGCGTTTCAGGTATAAATAGGTAGCACTGCCCTTTCAGGCCCTAGGCCTGCCCTCAAGTACTATGTACTATAAATAGGGGACTCATTACGCCTGGTAGGGGCAAGTTGAGTCTCTTGTCTCAATACTAGCAGTGTTCTACTTCCTTGCAGGTGGCTACTGAGTCGGAGCTCAGCAAGCGGGAACCTGGCTATCGACATCGACTTGCAGGTCAAATTCCACTCTATAAGTCTTCTAGGACACTTGGAGTCCTAGCTTGTCGACTTAGTGTGTCTATTGTTGCTGTCAAACCCTTGGCGGTGACATTAGACTCAACTTTCTTTCAATACGGCTAGCAGTTCAGAAGGGACACTGCAGACTACGGACCTCGATTGGGTCGACGCCGTTGGAGGAAGAAGGAACCACAGGGTTCGGTATATTTCCAAAGAACACCCAGCTAATCCTACGGACTGGGATATACAGATCATTGTCACAGCAAGAGGCAAAGCACTGACCAACCCAAAGCTGGTGTGCATCCACAATGACAGGTGGAGAGAAGTCCATTGGACTGAGGGACGATACACCCTAGGAGCAGCAGTCCCTCAATTACACGAGTACGACACAGAAGGATCAGAAGCTGACGAGCTTCTCAACGAAGAATTAGAAGGACCGGAAGTCGTCTCAGATACAGAGTCAGATGAGGCAGTCAAAGAGATCAACGACGCCTTCAATAAAATCAAAATCACCCCAGTAGAAGAAAAAGCGCCAGTATTCCCTATCAGAACCCTCACTCCACTCCAGGGACTACCCACTGATGCTCTACCATCAGGAATCAGAATCCCTAGCCTCTCACAAGCCATGTCGACACAAACCACCACAGCTACAGCTGTCGCCGCACAGCCATCCACTACCACCCAAAGCGCACCACAACACATTCAGAATGTCCTCAGGCAAGTCCTCAAAAGATCAGGACCACCAGGAGGAGGACCAGGAGGGCCAGGAGGACCAGGAGGGCCAGGAGGGCCAGGAGGGCCAGGAGGACCGGATCCAAATGCACCCCAAATACCGGTGGCAGCAGCCGCCGATGTAAAAACCATGGGAGCGCTCCCACAAGTCTTCATGGGAGATAGGTCCAAGGCCAACGACTTTATCGAGGAAGTAAAAGGATATCTACACCTAAACGCAGATGTGGCAGGATACAACTCTCCCTTCAAAAAGATCGCCTTCACCCTCACCCTCATCAAGGGAGAAAGCACAGCCCAATGGGTTAGAGACATGGGCGAATGGATCGACAGACTACACATGCCCCAAGACAATATCCCAGCACTATGGGACCAATTCCTCTTGGAATTCAGTCAACAATTCCAAGACACCCAGGCGGCCCAGTGGGCCAGAAACGAAATCAGAGACTGCCAGATGAAAGGGTCGGATTACGATGAGTATATCACTCAGTTCGAAAGCCTGGCAAGAAAGGCGGGATACACACTGGGAAACGAAGAAACCTACAACATCTTCCTACAAGGGATCCCGGCCTCACTTCTACATGACACCCTCAAACCGCCGATCCCTCTCAACTACCACGACCTTAAAGAAAAGGTCAAAACTATCGCACAAGGAAAGACCATCATAGATGGTATCTTAAAGAAAACCCTGGGAGCCCAATCACCATTCCAGCGATTCAACAACCCACCCAGGCCACTGCCGTTCCAACGAAGAAACTGGCAACCGCGATACAACCAAGGAAATCGTCCCCAGTATAACTCAACAAACACGCCACCATCAATGAACAACACCCCAGTGCCCATGGATCTATCTAGAGGTCGCACCCCTAATAACTGGAGGGGACGGGGGAACTGGAGGCAGAGGACGGGACCACCCGCAAGAGGAAACGTATCAGCACCAGGGTATGAGGCAATGCGATGCTTCAACTGCAGCAGGGAAGGGCACTTTGCCCGTGCCTGCCCCAAAAGGCGGCAACCACCCAGGAACCCCTACAGACAAGGCCCTAGACAGGCCAACCTCATCGACTTCCAAGAGGAAGAAGACCAAGACTATCAGATGGCAGAACCATCGGAAGGGACCTCCATGGCCACTATGCGAGCACAACTCGAAGGAATGTCCCTCGACGACCAGATTAGGCTAGCTAAAGAAATGGGAGTTGTGCAGGATTTTCCCTCTGCCTAATCAGATCGGCCTGCTTAGGCGGATTCATAGCGATAACGTGTACATATCGGCAAGAAAATCTATGACAGTTCGTTTCTATGCACATTCAATCGCGAAAAGAGCCAAAGGAGTAGCCCTAGTGGACTCAGGGGCCACAGAAAACTTTATGAGCCTGGACTACGCCAAGTGGTTGCGACTCCCCATCAAACGATTGGCAAACCCAAGGCCATTATTTAATGTCGATGGAACGGAGAACAAAAGTGGAGCCCTTAAATACTACACCGACCTACAATTCAAAACAGGGGCGCAAACCACAAACCAGAGGTTCTTCCTCTCAGATCTGGGAGACCACAAGGCAATCTTCGGATACCCATGGTTCGCCTCTGTCCAACCAAAAATCGACTGGAAAAGGGGGTGGATCGACTTCACTCACCTCCCTATTGTCCTTTTGGCCCCGAATGCTGCGAAAGCAGTGTATGTACCCCGAACCAAAAATGTACCACGGCCACTCAAAAGGCAAACCGACACATACCTACTAGGGAGAGTAATGATAGGAGGTGCCACGAGCAAGCCGGAGCAGAACGACACCATACCAGCCGAATACAGACGACACAAAAAGGTCTTCAGTGAAGAAGACTTGCAGCGGATGCCCAGCTCCACCATATGGGATCATGCCATCAAACTACTACCCAGAGCACCTGACACAATGCCCGGGGGTTACTACCCCTCACGCAAGAAGAGAAGGCCGAAATGCACAAGTTCATGCAGGAGCATCTGAAAAGAGGAACCATCCGCATCTCGAAATCACCATACACGGCCAACTTCTTCTTCATAAAGAAGAAGGACAGAAAGCTAAGACTGGTGCAGGACTACCGGCCTGTCAACAAATGGACAAAGAGAAACAGGAACGTCTCGCCCCTCATCCCACAAGTCGTGGACCGACTCAGCGGATGCACTAAGTTCACAGTGGTCGACGTGCGATGGGGCTACAACAATATCCGAATAAAAGAAGGAGATGAGTGGAAAGCCGCTTTCCTCACCCACAAAGGACTGTTTGAACTGACAGTCATGTTCTTTGGTCTTACTAACTCCCCAGCCACCTTCCAAATGATGATGAACACCATCTTCTGACAGGAAGTAGGAGAAGGCTGGCTCTCCGTATACATGGATGACATCGCTATCCATATGGCTAAACGACCACACGAGATGGAGGAACAACACACGGCCAGACACCGAGAATACGTCCATCGCATGTTGGACAAGCTGGAAGAAAATGACCTTTACCTTAAACCCGAAAAATGCCAGTTCGAAAAAGAAGAAATCGAATACTTAGGGGTCATTGTAGGAAAAGGGCATCTCCAGATGAGCCCTAAAAAGCTACAGGGGATTGCGGATTGGTCTCCACCAAAGAACCCAACAGACGTCAGGAGCTTCCTGGGGTTCACAGGCTACTATTGGTACTTCGTCCCAAACTACTCGAAAATCGCATGACCCCTACTCGAGCTGACAAAGAAAACCACACCTTGGCAATGGGGAGAAGCACAAATGAGAGCGCTCAAAGAATTGAAAACAAGGATGTGCGGCAGCCCAGTACTAATTCAACCAGACATTGAGAAGCAGTTCACGCTTCACATCGACGCATCAGCGTACGGCATAGGCGCTGTACTCTCACAGGAGGGACAGCACAATGACCTCACACCAACCTTGGCCCAGCGACACAAACCAGTGCTACACCCAGTGGCATACTACTCAGCAACATTCACGCCCACGGAACGAAACTACGACATCTATGAATGAGAATTGCTAGCTGTCATGAAGGCTCTAGCCCACTGGAGACACTACCTAGGATGGACAAAAACACCATTCATAATCCGAACTGATCACACCAACCTCCAATACTGGAAGTCGCCAAGAAATCTAAATTGACGAACCGCACGATGGCATGCGGATCTCCAGGAATATGACTACATCCTGGAATACATCCCGGGCAAGACAAACACGGCAGCAGACGCACTGTCCAGACCATCAAACGCAGATCATGGTGAAGATGATAACAAAGATGTCACGATCATTCTGCCCCACAGAATTTGAGCAGCACAAACGATTCATGAGAAAACCATCATACCAAACCTCAAGGAGCTCAGGCGAGCCATTGTCAGAAACGCCCATGATACACCCACGTCCGGTCACCCAGGAAGAGATGAGACCCTAAGGAAGGTCCAGGAGCAGTATTGGTGGCCAAAGATGAAGGAATGGATCACAGACTATATCAAGGGATGTGCGACATGTCAGCAAACCAAGATACTGACACATCGCCCACAGTCCCACTCTATTGAATCCCCTCAGAACCTGGCACCCTACCATTCCAAACCATATCCATGGATCTAATCACCGGACTGCCACCGAGATGAGGACTAGACGCAATCCTCACCATCGTCGATCACGGATGCTCCCGTGCAGCCCTATTCCTCCCCTGTTCCACCAACATTACAGGGCCAGGGATCGCCCAGCTCTACCTTGACCACCTCTATCCCTGGTACGGGCTGCCCAGGAAGATCATTAGTGATAGAGACCTGCGTTTCACATCAAGCTTCGGGAAAGCACTCACCAAAAGACTAGGGATCCAGCAAAACCTGTCCACAGCAGCACACCCCCAAACTGATGGCCTTTCTGAGCGAAAGAACCAATGGGTGGAACAATATTTGCGACTGGTGATGAGCGGGCAACCAGATGACTGGACAGAATGGGTTGCGGTCACCACCGCGGTGCACAACAACCGAAAGAACAGCACCACAGGACTATCCCCCAACCAGATCTTGATCGGATATGAACTGATGCTAGGGCCCGGAGATTTGGGGGTCCAGACCAACAACAAGGGGTAGAACAAAGGACGCGAAGAATGGAAGAAGTGTGGGACCAAGCAGTCAAAGCAATCAACAGAAAGGCGGCCGGAGCACCCATAGGTCAATATAAAACTGGAGATCAAGTGTGGCTGGAAGGAACCCACCTGAAACTCCCACATCAAGGGTCCAAACTAAACCCAAAATGATACGGTCCTTTCAAGATACTCAAAGAAGTATCCCCGGTTGCCTACCTTCTGCAACTCCCCCCTCATGGTTGATCCACCCGGTGTTCCACACCTCCCTTCTTACCCCATACAGAGAAACGGACACCCACGGACCCAATTATGCCCGGCCCCCTCCTGACCTGATTGACAACGAAGAACAATACAAAGTGGAGCAGATTTGAAGTCATCGCCATCAAGGGCGATCGAACAAGCTCCAATATCTCATAAAGTGGCGGGGCTATCCGAAAGCGACAACACCTGGGAACCTGCTGACCAGGTGCATGCCCCGGATCTCCTTCAGGGAGTATCACAAGCACCGGCCCTTGAAAGACATAAAAGGGAAGCAGAAACCCCCGGCAAGAGCATCAACTCGACCTCTCTCCACTCACACCAGAACCATTACATCTTCATGTCTTCCCCCATTCCAGTCCCAGTCCCAGCCCTGACCGCACGTGTCGTGACCGAGGAGACTGTCCAGTCTCCCACCGCAGAAGCCAGCTCCCATCAGAGCACTGCCGCCCCTGCCTCCAACACTATTCGCCTACCCGGTGCGTTCCCGACCTTGAAACAAACGCGTTCTGGGAAGGGCCTCTCTCCCCCGGCACCATACGATCCATCTTGGACGAATACGAGAACCTTAACCCAGCACAACTCCGTCAGCTGGCCTCAGGACTCGCCTCCACCCTCCAACAGCGGGAGGCACTCTTCCAAGACAAGGCTCGATGCCTCAAAAGACAATTCAAAGAGGTCAATTGCGACAATCGCGAGCTCAAGGCGCGGATTCAACAAATCGACGGGGAACCCCTACTGTGCCCCGACGGTACGTCGAGAAGAGGGGAGGCTCCCGAATTCACCATCACCACCCCAGATGGTGAGAAACCTGCCGTCTTCATCAAGCAGCTGGACGACGGGCGAGTGGCTGGGCTGGCGGCCAATGCAGCGGGTGACCATGACGCCCAGATCATCAAGCTGTACACCATCCAGAATTCAACAAGTTCCCCCTGTCTCCACTCCCGCCATGGTTCCGCGCCCATCTGTGGGGGACAGAGATCGATTACCACCCCCTGCGCGAAGCTGTCATCGACCTGGAGACTGGCCACTCCTCGCCAAGGTCACAAGGTATCGGGTCCTGGATCACGAATGCGATACATTGCGTGCCGAGCTGCGCCTGGCTCAGGCGAATCTGGCGGTGTCCGAAGCCGCTAAGCAGGCTTGCGAGGACTGGCTCATCGTGGCAAGAGTGGCCAAGAAAATCCCCTTGGTGGGAGTCGAACGACCGCAATTGGGCAGACGATCAGCGTGGAGGAAGATGGGATGAGGGCATCCATCTAGCGAGGGAGTGGTGTAACCGGCCTGGGGTGATGGTTCAACACCATCGTGCCCCTGTAAGTTGCAGAACCGGCCAACTAGAGCATTCGTACCCCGTTTCATATCTGTGCCCTGTTTCATGTGTATCAGCTTGTGATTTCTTGAGCCGCCTTTGCTACTGGCTGTTATTGTTCTCTTAGCGTTTCAGGTATAAATAGGTAGCACTGCCCCTTTCAGGCCCTAGGCCTGCCCTCAAGTACTATGTACTATAAATAGGGGACTCATTATGCCTGGTAGGGGCAAGTTGAGTCTCTTGTCTCAATACTAGCAGTGTTCTACTTCCTTGCGGGTGGCTACTGAGTCGGAGCTCAGCAAGCAGGAACCTGGCTATCGACATCGACTTGCAGGTCGACTTCCACTCTATAAGTCTTCTAGGACACTTGGAGTCCTAGCTTGTCGACTTAGCATGTCTATTGTTGCTGTCAAACCCTTGGTGGTGACAGCCAACCTCCATCCTTGTACATATCCTTCAGGGAGTTTTCGTACATTTTGTGAATCGCACCACAGTTCCATCTCTGCCCACTGCTTTTGTTGCGCCTCTTTTACTCATTGCTCGAGTGGATCCATTTGTATTATGCATTGGCAATGAACATGGACAAAGGGAGAAGAGTTAGGTCTGTATTGTCTTCAGTGCCATGATCCACTCCTGGTGGCCTAGACAACATGTCGGGAGCAGTGTGGATCTTCCCTGGCACATGTTTGATGACTAGGTTGTAGTCTTGGAGCTCTGCAAACCATCTAGCCACACGTCAATTGACTTTTCGAGGGGCCTTCTAATATGTCAGGTTAGCATGATCGGTAAGGATGGTAACTGGGATTTCTGTAGCTGCTACATGAGGGTGAAAATGTTTGAGGGCTTTCAGGACTCCTAGGAATTCTCTTTCATAGATGTTGTAGTTGCGTTCTGTTGGGGTGAAAGTGTTAGAGTAGTATGCAATGGGGCATAGCATTGGGTTTTGGGTGTGTGGGTTAATTTCTCCCTCCTGTGAGAGTATGGCACCCACACCATATGCCGAGGCATCTGTGGCAAGAAAGAATGCTCTGGAGTAATCAGGTTGTGGAGAATGGGTTTGCTGCACATCAGTGTCTTTAGATGTTCAAAGGCCTCTTTGCATTCGCAATTCCATTTGAATGGGGTGTCTTTTCGCATCAGTTGGATGAGGGGGCATGCTATGATGGAATAGTTGGGTATGAAATATCGGTAGAACCCTGTGAAGCCTAGAAATGCACAGACATCCTTGACTGTTTGTGGCTGAGGCCAGTCAGCTATGCCTCATACTTTTGTGGGGTCCATCTGGACTGTGCTGTTTTCAAGTACCACTCCCAAGAATTCTACCTTTCACTGCTTGAAGATGCACTTCTCTGGTTTGAGGTATAGATCATATTGCCTCAATTTGTCCAGGACTTTATGGATGCATTCTTCATGGAATTTGGGGTTGTCTTTTGTAGCGATAAGAAGATTGTCCATGTATACAATAAGCCACCCTTGTGCCATTTCTTCGGCAAAGATCACATTCATCATAGTTTGGAAGGTTGCTGGGGAGTTTGTCAGTCTGAAGAACATTACAGTTGGTTCAAATAGTCCCTGATTGGTGATGAACACAGCTTTCCATTCATCTCCTTTTTTGATGTGGACATTGTTGTATCCCCACTGGATGTCAAACTTGGTGAAGAGTTTTGCTCCCCGGACTTTTGCTATTAGCTCTGGAATCAGTGGGAGGGGGTAGTGGTTGCAAATAGTCCACTCATTTAGGCGGCGATAGTCTTGTACTGGATGCAGCTTTCCATCCTTTTTCTTGATAAAGAAGAAGGGTGCTGCATAAGGGCATTTTGAGGGGCATATATACCCCTTCTTCTGTTGTTCTTTGACAAATTCTAACAGCACCTTCTGTTCATCTTGCGTAAGTTGGTATACCTTGCCTGGTATTGATGATGGTGCTTCTGGTTTTAATTCAATTGCGTGGTCCCAGATGCATGGTTCAGGGAATCGCTGAGTGGCCTCTTCGCTAAAAACATGAGCATGTCTCTGGTATTTGGTTGGGATTTTGCCACTTCCTTTATGTGACCCTGCTTCCTCAGCTAGTTTTGATGCTAGTGTTTGCCCTCTCCCTTTTATTTCAGGGATGATGACTCTGGCTACATGAAGAGATCCTTGAATGTAGTTGATCCGTCGTATAGGCATTTTACAGCCTTGTGGTGTGGTTCTGCATCTTCCTATTCGTACCTGGGTTGCTAGCTTGGTTCGGAGGATGAGGGGTAATTGATTGCTTTCGAGCCATCCTCTTGCCCAGTCAATCTTTGGTTGTGTGGCAGCGAACCACAGGTACCCCAGGATGACCTTCTGATCTCCCAGATCAGTAAGGAAGAATCACAGCCAAGTCCATTGACTCCCCATCTGCATCTCTAGGTCCGTATAATTTTCTATATCTCCATTCTTGTTCCTCGTTCCATCCACATTGTAGACTGGTCTGGGTCTTTCTAGTCATTTAATAGGGAAGCACATTTCCTTCGCATATTGCATACTGATGAAGTTTTCGGTTGCCCCTGAGTCTAGGAGTGCAATTGTTTCAGCCCTCTTCTTGGATAGATGGATGAATAAACATAGCTGCATAGATTTTCGTATTGAAAGGTACATCCTATCTGATCCAGTCCTCCTAATCCAGGCCACACGGATTAGGCCTCCGAAAAATTTCCTTCCTTCACTCCAAGGTGGTTCATCAGCTCTTCCTGATCTTCCTGGGAGAGCGTCTCAAGCTGTTGGTGGAGGTGATCCACCTTCAAGGTGTTGGGTTCGCTTTCCTTGTCTTCAGGAGACCAGTCAATAAGCTGGGGTGCATGTATTGGAGCGGTGCTGTTTGGTGGGGCAGGTGCGAGCAAAGTGTCCTTGCTGTCCACAGGTGAAGCACGCACCTTGCACCCCCCTTTTGGTTCTGTTATTGTCTATTTTCACAACATTTCCCCTGGACTGTCCTCCTCCTCATCCTTGCCAGTTTCCTCTAGGTGCTCTTGCTCGGTCTGCATCCATAGGCACTGGTTGATTGTTCCATGCTCTGGGTGCTGTGGTGGAGTTGCAGGGGGTTTGTCTGAACCCTTGTCGAGGTGGTTGGTTCTGCAGCTGCTGGGCATGATACTGCCAGTTATTTTGGAAGGGAGGGCGTCTAACATTGTTACTAGGATGCATGTATAGGGCATCAATGATTTGCTGTGATGCGGTTACATTGATAGCTTTGGCTTTCATTTGGTCGTAAGTGTTAACGTCTGTGTCTTCTAACACCTTTTGTCCAACACTGCATGGCAACCCTTGCAGGAACAGTTGCATTGTATTCTGATCCATCAGATTGTAACCAGCCTCATGTGCTATGCTTTCAAATGTGGAGATGTACTCATCTATTTCTGGCCATCTCATCTTCAGTTCTTGCAGCTTGATGCGTGCCTTTTGTGCTTTTTGCAAGTCAAGGAAGCAAGTCTCGAAGTTGTGTATGAACATTGTCCATACTGCATGTACATCGTCTGCTGGCTGGAGCGTCCCAAGCCAGTCCAGCTGCTGCTCCATCCATTGGTTGACTTCTGCTCCTTTGATGCAGGTGAGGGCTATGGCTACCTGTTTAATGAAGGAGGCTAGCAATGGGACATTGTGATTAACAAGGAAGTATGCTCAGAGTTCTCACAAAAAACTCTCAGCTTTGGTTTGATCCCCTTCGAAGATCATTGGTAGGGCTCCCATTGGTTTGTTGTCTGCTTGGATTGGTTGTTGCAGTTGTCCTCCTCCTGGTGCACCTCCACCTCCACCTCCTCCTGGTGGACCACCTCCTGGAGGGCCTCTGCCTCCACTTGGTCCTCCACTTCCACCTCCAGTTGGTGGTCCAGTTCTTCCTCCTGTTTGAGTTGTCATTACTGCTGTTGCTGCAGTTGACATGGTGGTGACTATTGTCACGCGGGACGGAGCGTGGCGGTTCGGTCGATGTTTCTGTCTGGCAGCCTCCTTGGCTGTTCGTTCTATTGCTATGAGGGGTAGGGCGTCTGGCCTGTCTCTGTCCTTCTGTTGTAAGTGTAGGATGATATCTGCGTCGGTGACCGTCGTCTTGGTCGTCTTCTGTGGAGTTCTAACGCCTTGTTAGAACGGCTGTGGGTAGTGGCGGTGCTGGCTGCTGTCGTTCCCTATCTCCTGAAGGAGGAAGGGGATCTAGATGTGAAGGAGTCGATTTGGATACTCAAGATGAGTGTCCAAAGGAAGGGATGTCTGGAGTGCTGATACGCCTTGTATTGCACTTAGTTCGTTGGTATGCCACTAAGGTCGTGAATGGAAGGAGCGGCTCCTTCCTGCTGGGGATTCTGGTGCAGATAGGGTAGTTCTATAGAGCACTGAGAGGTCCGTTACTCAGTGACCTTCGTCTGTCTGAAGCGAAGAAAGGCAACGCCTTTCTGAGCGCTTAACGTATGTGTCGGAGTTCGAAGAGTTCCCAATCGGGACTCGGTTTACTATATATGGTAGATTAAGTGAAATGCGTCACTAAGTCGCTTAGCAGACCCTAGGGTACGTTCTAGGGCGCAAGTGGGAGGGAAAAGGGGCTGGGAAGCTTCGGATCACTCGGAGGGTTGCTCTGAGAATGTCTAGGATTCACAAGAGACCAAGCTTAAGGCTTTGGTCCCCTTCTATGAGCGTATTTATACACAAGTATTTAGGCGGAGTCATCGGCAGTCTATGACGCGTTTCAGCGGCAGTAAGGCCACGAAACTCGTCGGCATATTAGTGTAAGTAATCTAGTAATGAGCCGAGGCAACACAACAGCAGAAGGGATCGGCAGGAGTGTAATAGTGATAGGGTAATGTAAGGAGGGGGAAGTGGTGACGACTCCAGCCGAGCTGTGGGAAATATGTACATATAAGGCAAGTATATTAGTAAGCGTAAGCGTCCCAATAGTCCACCATGACACTATGGTTGGGTCAGTCGCTATTGATAGGTCTGCAAGAGCGGTGATGGCTGCTGATAGATCAATGGGTGAGTTTCGGATCTGGTGGTCAAGAGGGTCCTCCTCTTCTTCACTTTTGGAGCCTTCGTCCCAGTTAGTGATAGTGGGAGCTTCTTCGTACATGTTTACCGCTTCTCCTTCGTGTAGTCCATTGTATTGATCAATATGTCATGCTCTTCGATCAAGGAATGGGGACTCTCCTTTGTTTTCCCAATTGAGGGTGTACCAATGTTGATTTTGCAGATAAACTGCTCTGATCTGTGTTCCTCTTACTTGGATAGCGTATGCGTGAAAGGGAAAGGTTTGGTCTTCCCAATAGACAGCAGTGTTTTGCAGTGCTCATTCCCGATCAATGGGAAGTTGGATGTATTGCCTCTCTTCTGGGGCCGTGGTGATAAAAGAAGTCGAGTCTAATGTCACCGGTGTGAGCAGTGACACTTAGATGTTGTCAGTACCTCGCGTTCTGAGAGAGACTGCTGAGGACTTAGCTGGTATGCCCACTATTGCAAGTGGGAAGTAGCTGCCATCGCTACCAAGCAACTCATTGATTGTATCAGAACTTGACTGGATGTTCGGGGTACCAGCAATGCATGGTACACAGAGAATAAAGCACAGAAAGCTCAGGAGAGCGAAACAAGCCACAGCTTCTCCTAGAGACAATAGAACGATAGCCACTACTCCTATTGGACAAGGAGACTCAACTTAGAGTCTCATCTCTGCACACGCACACATACAAATACTACTGGTACATGCTGACTACTGCTACTACCCAGCCGTGTTCTGGCCATGCGGCTGACTACTTTGCTGACTGAGGACTGACAAAGCCCTGACATACATGCTGACTACAAGTCCGACCTGTATTACCAACCCCAGGCCCAGACAGGCCTACCACACCTGGGGGTCAAACACAGCCCTCACATGCCATCAGCAGTTCTCTTGCCCTCATGCAAGCTGCTCTGTGACAACTTACCCCTACTGGGTATTCAGTTGACAGTGCCCCAGCTTCCCCACTTTCTACCTTCACTAACCTTAGGCTCAATGCCCTTGCAAATGCTTATGAGAAGGCCACCACCACCACCATATATGCTCAGCATGTTCCAGCAGGCAACATCTGCGATGCCCTTCATGCACTGGGAGCCAAACCAGCTTGCTCCCAGCAAGAAAAAGAAGAAGACAAAGAAATACACAAATGGTGAGTCAACAAGGAGGAGGAGGACCAGACAAAGGGTGAGGAGAGCAATGAATACCCAGGCCCCAGCTGGCACACCCACACATTCAAACCATTCATTGTTCCCAATGAAAAGGAAGGAGCCAAGCATGCCAAGTACCTTAAGTACCACTTCAACAATGACCACTACCCCCTCATCAGCACCACCATAGGTAAGGGACACCCAGTTTACACAGACCTACTCCATCCCATTTCCTCCACATATCCCACCACCAGATATACTAAACATCACAGCTGACTGTTCTCTGGCAGGGTGTAACAATGTGTATTGTTTCACACGATAGCATATTTCACTGGGTCAGGGGTTCTGGGTATGAGGTCAGGTGATCACTGATAGTGAGTACAAGTTACACCTGGTGAGAGTGAGTTTACAGAGATAAGAAAAGGTCTAAGCTGATCAGTCGCTGTTGGTACTGAGCATTCATTCTTAGGTTCTGGGAGTTCTCAAGGAAGAGACATGAAATGTGATTAAACTCAAGCTTAAGGCTTGAGTGGACATTTTCTGAGCCTTTTTATACTACAGCAATTGAGTACTATGAGTCAGTAATTGCTATGGAACCTATATATAAGCAGTGCATCATAGCAAAGATTTGCAAAGCATCGAGGCAATAATCATCATACATACATACACAAGTCAGGTGCTCTGAGTCAGACACGGCTCTTAGGGAGACCATACCCTTTGTGACTTTATCACAGTGCTATGTCACGGGTGGTTATAGTCACAAGTGAAAGTGTACCAAAACAAGTCCTAATGGTATCATCATCCCCCCACTAGAAGGGAAAGTGTTATGGTGGACAGTTGGGACACTTATGCTTACTAATATTCTGTCCATATATGTACACAAGGTTATGTCCATGCCTATGGCATGGGACTTAACCTTGGGGGCTGCACCCCCAAACCCCTGCTTTTTATTATTCTAGCAATTAAGCTTGTGTGTTTCATCTTAGTTTTTACATTATTTTAGCACCCTAATAATTTCCTTCTATTTCTTACTGACAGTGCATACATTTAGTAGTATAAATATTCTTGTACTTACTATCCAGGGAAGGGCACATGTTTGCTCACTCCCATTGTCCTATATGCATGTGCCTTATTTTTCTAACAATTATTTTACTATTTTTTCTTCCACCTTCAGAATTATCACCATTTAAATCACCCCCTTCATTCTCCCTCTTTCACATTACTCTTTTGTATACTTAACCCATCCATATTAACTCTATCTATATTACCTCTATCTATACTATCACCCTTATTTATATTACATCTTTTCCCATTCCCCCCTATTTTTATTACCCTCTACCCATTACCCTCCTGTTCATCATATTCGCCCCCCTTCCCTATTACCCTCCTTCTTCACTACCCTCCTTCCTTATCACTCCCTTTCCTTATCTTAATCATCCTCTTTCTCATAATTTCATAACAAATTTAGCCATTTCTATATCTCTCCCCCTTTATTTTCTTGATTTTTTAGCTATATTTTACCATGGAAAAATAGATTCCACATTTCCCATATTATATTCAATATTTTCTAATTTTTGGGTTAATATATGAGTGAGAAAAAATACATTGTAAAGTTTTCTATATCATAATCAATCATTATCTGAAATAGTTTGATGATATTTAGCAGAGAGAATAATATTCAGAATTAAAGGCCAATATTTTCTGAAATGCCTAGTGATATTTGGCACAGAGAAGAATATTTTGAAGGTTATGTGAATCTCTATCTGCAAAGGGAGTTATTTTATTTGTTGCATCAAGCCAGAGTTAAAACCTATTACTGTATATTCCAAATTTTTAGCCATATTTAACAGAGAAGTTGAAATTCTGAAAGTTATGCAAATGCTTATATTGAGCCACAATCAAAACCTAATTTTTTCTGAAATTTTGGCAACTTTTAGCAAAGAAAATAATAGTGAGGAAAAAAAGCAGTGGCCACAACCGTGGGAGCAACACCATTTTTGGCAGGCAGCAAAGGACTAAAAAATGCGTGAATGATGCCTTATTTGGCACTTAGGCACCTCAAAGTGTGGGAGTCGCAATTCTATGCATTTAACTATGACATCCCTGGCCTCTGACTAAGCTGCTTATGTAAAAAATTACTTCCTTTAGGCCAATTCCTGTGCACGTCTCCAGTTAGTGCTGTCACATGGCTTGGCTCAGCTCAGCTTGGCTCAGCTCAGAGCAGCTCAGCCAAAATAGGATGAGCCAAGCCAAGCCAAGCCGCTGTGAGCCACTCGAGCCATGGCTCAGAGCTTCATTTGGATTTTTTGGATGCCATTTCTCTTTAAAGCAATCGTATCTTTTTTTGGCGGTATCTACAGTTTAAGAACAGCTCAAGCGCTCAAGACGTTGATGCAACATTGATGCTCAACGACGGCCTCAACGACAGCCTTAAGCTTCCACTCAAGTCTCACCTTCCCTCTGGCCCCTGCCTTTTGCACGCCATCCTGCTAAACAGCATTGGCACTCAGGCTCAACCCTCAGGGTGGTGCACTCCAGCTCGGTTGCCATTCTTGTGGGGGTCAGTTGGCCCTGCACTTGGCCTCAACCGTGTGGGGTTCCTGTGCCCCAACCAGGCCAACCCTGATCCTAGATGCAGATGGTAACGGCAATGTGCTCATGCCATCTGGGTAAACTCACTCTGGTTCTTTAGCTTGGTGATCAGCAACGCACCAGCACCAACACCAGCACCAGCACCGCTGCTACTGCACGCACCTCCACCAGCACCAGCAGCCACACCAGCACCAGCACCAGCAGCCACACCAGCACCAGCACCAGCGGCCACACCAGCACCAGCATCGCCGCTGCTGCATGCATGTCCACCAGCACCAGCAGCACCAGTGGTGGTGCCACCCCACCAGCACCAGCAGCCACACCAGCACTAGCAGCAGCACCACTCAACCAGCACCAGGGGCCACATGAGCACAAGCACCACCGCTGATGTGTGCACATCCACCAGCACCAGCACCAGCACTATGGCAGCAGCAGCAGGCTTCCCCCCCTCCCCACCCTCATGCCTGTGCTGCAGGCCCTCAAGCGAGGTGCGCCAACACACAGCTTGGCTCAAAGCATGAGTGCGTATGCGAGGGTGCATGCGCCCATGGAATCTAACTCACTGCCACCAGCAGCAGCATCAGCATCAGCAGCTGCACCAGCAGCAGCACTGCTGCCCGTATCCCACCTTCACACATGTGTTGCATGCCCTTGAGCATACACACACGCATCTAGGTATGTCAGAATTTCAATTTGATATCTTGGTTGCAGGCTGTGTCTACGCTTAAGGATGGCAGTTAAGGATGGCTCAAGCATCAAACAGCCCAGGTGCTCAAGCTCTCAAAACTCTTAAGGTCTGAACAATTTTCAAGTTGCTCACTCCCCTTCCTTCCACACACTGTCCCACTGAACTTTGTGCCAAGGTACTGGGGTGCCCCTGCGCTTGGCCTCAATGTCTGTTGCTTGGTGCCTTGGGCTTTCCTGGCTGGCTGACTGTGGATGGTCTCGGTCTCATGCACATAACTTTGGTCTCATTCCATGCACCTCATGGACAGTACCTCGGTTTCATGCATGGCACCCTGGTCTCATCTCATGTGTCTTGGCTTGGCATTGTGCATCTCAGCTCGGTCTTGTATGTCTTGGCTGTGCTCCCTCTTGCCCCTTCCTTCCACATGCCATCCTGCCAAACTTTGCATCAAGGTACTGGGGTGCGCCTGGGCCCTGTGCTTGGACTCAATGTCTGTCACTTGGTGCCTGGGCTTTTCCTGGCGGCTGATGTCCCACCTTTACTGGGCTTGTGGATGGTCTTGGTCTTATGCACATAACTTCGGTCTCGCTCTGTGCACCTCACAGATGGCACCTCGGTTTTGTGCATGGCACCTTGGTCTCACCTCATGTATCTTGGCTTGGCATTGTGCATCTCAGCTTGGCTCAGCGTTGCATTTCTCATCTTGGCTCGGCATTGTATATCTTGGCTTGGCAGTCTGTGTCTTGGTCTCATGCAGCCTGGTCTCATGCATCTTGGCTTGGTCTCGCACATCTCGGTCTCGCTCAGCTCAGTCTCGCTCGGCTTGGCTCAGTCTCATGTGGCTCGGTCTTGTGTAGCTCAGTCTCATGCATCTTGGCTCAGTCTCACTCAGCTCGGCTTGGTCTCACACATCTTGGCTCGGTCTCACTCATCTTGTCTCAGTCTCGCTTGTCTTGTCTCGGTCTTGCATGGCTTTGCTTGGTCTTGCTCATCTTGTCTTGGTCTCATGTGGCTTTTGCTTGGTCTTGCATGGCTTCACTCAGTCTTGCATGGCTTCACTTGGTCTCACGTGGCTTCACTCAGTCTCACCCAGCTTCGCTCAGTCTTGCTCAGTCTCGCTTGGTCTCTCTTGGCTTGGCTCAGTCTTGTGAGTCTTGGCTCAGTCTCATGCATCTTGCCTCCTTTTACCAGACAATAACATCATATAGTATTCTGAGTACATTACAGCTGCAAATCACGAAGGAATATGGATATCTCCTCAACAGACTGTCCCTTCTCTCTTTGCTCCAGCTCTGCAAGCTCCACATCCTTATCCAAGCCTTCTGTGAAACTCAGTGATCTACCCTGCTTTGCTGCAAACTTGAGAAGTTGAAGGGCTTCCACAAGTTGAGGACTAAGAGAATTTCTCCTGGCTGTTATTGTCTCCTTGCTGGATGAAAATACCCTTTCACATGGGACTGCAGAAGCTTGTATGGGAAGTATGTCCATTGCAAGCTTGAATAGGGTTGGGAATTGATTTTTATTGTTCTGGTAATCATCTAAGTGGTGTTTACCAAAACTTAAAATTCAACTTACCTGCCAGAATGTAATGCAATCTATGTTGCCTCTAGTGGGAACAGCATGATAGCTGTTGTCACGCTGGACTGAGCATGGTGGTTCTGTCAATGTTTCTGTCTGGCAGCCTCCTTGGCTGCTTGTTCTCTTTGTATG
The DNA here is from genome assembly GCA_022376555.1 of Russula compacta. NCBI lineage: Eukaryota > Fungi > Basidiomycota > Agaricomycetes > Russulales > Russulaceae > Russula > Russula compacta. The sequence goes on from WTXH01000024.1 coordinate 178,291, forward strand.
AGGGGTAAGGCATCTGGCCTATCTCTGTCCTTCTGTTGTATATGTAGGATGATATCTGCGTCAGTGACCGTCGTCTTGGTCATCTTCTGTGGAGTTCTAATGCCTTGTTAGAACGGCTGTGGGTAGTGGCGTTGCTGGCTGCTGTCATTCCCTATCTCCTGAAGGAGGAAGGGGATCTAGATGTGAAGGAGTCGATTTGGATACTTAAGACGTGTATCCAAAGGAAGGGATGTTTGGAGTGCTGATATGCCTTGTATTGCACTTAGTTTATCGGTATGCCACTAAGGTTGTGAATGGAAGGAGCTGCTCCTTCCTGCTGGGTGTTCTGGTGCAGATAGGGTGATTCTATAGAGCACTGAGAAGTCTGTTACTCAGTGACCTTCGTTTATCTGGAGTGAAGAAAGGCAATGCCTTTCTGAGTGCTTAACGTATGTGTCAGAGTTTCAAGAGTTCCCAATCGGGACTCGGTTTACTATATATGGTAGATTAAGTGATACACATCACTAAGTCACTTAGCAGACCCTAGGGTACGTTCTAGGGCGCAAGTGGGAGGGGAAAGGGGCTGGGAAGCTTCGGATCACTTAGAGGGTTGCTCTGAGAATGTCTAAGATTCACAAGAGACCAAGCTTAAGGCTTTGGTCCCCTTCTATGAGCATATTTATACACAACTATTTAGGCGGAGTCTTCGGCAGCACTTGACGTGTTTCAGTGGCAGTAAGGCCATGAAAACCATCAGCAGATTAGTGTAAGTAGTTTAGTAACAAGCCGAGGCAACACAACAGCAGAAGGGATCAGCAGGAGTGTAATAGAAGTGATGTAAGGTAAAGTAGGGGAAGTGGTGATGACTCCAGCTGGACTGTGGGAAATATGTACATATAAGGCAAGAAGATTAGTAAGCGTAAGCGTCCCAATAGTCCACCATGACACTCTTGCTTACTAATATTTTGTCTATATGTGTATGTTTTTCTCACAGTCCAGCTGGAGTCATCATCACTTCCCCTACTTTACCTTACATCACTTCTATTACACTCCTGCTGATCCCTTCTGCTGTTGTGTTGCCTCAGCTTATTACTAGAATACTTACACTAATTTGCCAATGGTTTTCATGGCCTTACTGCTGCTGAAACATGTCAATCACTGCCAAAGACTCCATCTAAATAGTTATGTATAAATACGCTCATAGAAGGGGACCAAAGCCTTAAGCTTGGTCTCTTGTGAATCTTAGACATTCTCAGAGCAATCCTCCAAGTGATCCAAAGCTTCACAGCTCCTTTCCCCTCCCACTTGTGCCCTAGAACATACCGTAGGGTCTGCTAAGCAACTTAGTGACATGTTTCACTTAATCTACTATATATAGTAAACCAAGTCCTGATTGGGAACTCTTCAAACTCCAACACATATGTTAAGTGCTCAGAAAGGCGTTGCCTTTCTTCGCTTCAGACAGACAAAGGTCACTGAGTAATGGACCTCTCAGTGCTCTATAGAACCACCCCATCTGCACCAGAAACCTAGCAGGAAGGAGCAGCTCCTTCCATTCATGAGCTTAGTGGCATGTCAATGAACTAAGTGCAATACAAGGTGTACCAGCACTCCAGACATCCCTTCCTTTGGATACTTGTCTTAAGTATCCAAATTGACTCCTTTGCATCTAGATCCCCTTCCTCCTTCAGGAGATAGAGAACAACAGCAGCCAGCACTGCCACTACCAACAGCCATTCTAACAAGGCATTAGAACTCCACAGAAGACAACCAAAATGACAGTCACCGACACAGATATCATCCTACACATACAGCAGAGGGACAGAGACAGGTCAGATGACCTAACCCCCAGACAAAGAGAATGAGCAGCCAAGGGAGCTGCCAGACAGAAACATTGACAGAACCACCATGCTCAGTCCAGCATGACATTAGACCAAGTTTATCAGTCAACACGGAAGGATTCCAAAGAGAACCACTTGTCTACCCAAAGGCTTGGGAAGGAAGCACAAGGGTCCACCTTGAACGAAGAACAGAACCAAATCTCCCAGATTACATCACAGGACAAAACATCTATTGGACAGTCCAAGGAACATATCGAGGATACACCCTTGACATCCCCAGCGAAAATACCAGTGCAATCAGAAGATACCCAGTTGAATTCATCCATAGATACTGGTACACCCTCACCAGAGACAAAAATGGTGCTCTTTGGGCATATGACCAAGACAGAATTGAACATGGAGGAGCAGGAACAGGATACCCACCAGTAGATGATCCTTACCACCCCAATTACCAGGCTCAGTGAGTCACACTAACCCCTGCAGTAGTTGCAGCAGAACTAGAAGCCACAGCACCAGAAACACACACCCCTCGCACCCATTCCACCGACCTCCACTCCCCTAGAGAACCAAGAAGCAAAGCACATGACTCCTCTGAAGAAGGAAACGGAGACAAACACACAGCCAGTGAAGGATCTGAAGATAGACCTCATACACCAGAAGAAGCCAACCCCCCTACATACCATGAAGTAACCCTGGCACACCACAAGCAAATTGAAGCCCCACAACCCTCAGAACAAGAACCACACCTCCCAGAAGATGTTGAACAACTAGGTGAACAAGTCAACCTTCTAGCAATCTATCACATCGGGCCACAGATCCAAATAACCCCAGCAGACCAACAACCAGACCTGCCCCTACCTCAGCCACCTATACAAGTCTTTATGGCCAACATACCACCCCAGCAACCTCAGCAACCTCAGCAACCTGCAGGAGGACCACCCCCAGGTCCACAACAAGCAGGAGTACAAGCTGCCCATCCCCCAGGCAATGGAAAATGGAATGGCACACCCCTAGAAATATACACAGAAGACAGAAGTTGAAGCGACAAGTTCCTAAGGGAATTCAAACTCTACAAACTGCTCAATGAGGACAATGAAGCAATGCAAGTCCCATACAAGCAAGCAGCCTTAGCCTTGTCCTACATCAGAGGACCCCTAGTTGATGATTGGGTCTACCAACAAGTTGATCACCTCAGTGATCAGCATCACACCAACAATGTACCCATGCAGGACAAAGTCCACTGGGCAGAATTCAAAACAGCTTTTACTGCTGCTTTCACTGATATCCACAAGGTTACAAAAGCTACCACCATGCTCCAACAACTCAGAATGAAACAAGGCAACCTATATGGATATATAGCTCAGTTCAGGAGTCTAACTACAAAAGCTGGATATGCCCTTGATGCCCCAGGAACACTACAAATGTTCCTACAAGGACTACCATCTGGTTTAGGATGATGAACACTCAGAATGCACCCTGGACTAACCATCTTCGATGGTTATGTCCAGGCAGTCCAGAAGGAATCCAAAGTACAGGAACAAGAGAACCTGATCTTTGGAGAAGGGAAATGGCCCATGCCAAACTGGGGACCCAAGAGACCACCACCCTGCCATGCTGCCACACCCCCTAGACCCCAGTTCACCCAGAGACGTCCTTACACCAATGGTACTCCTATGCAGGTGGATACCATTAGAAAAGCAGAAACTGACGAAGCCAAGAAGAAGCATAGAGAAGAAGGACAATGCTTCGAATGTAGCAAGCAAGGGCACATGGCCAAGAACTGCCCCACCAAGAAGAGGCCACTCCAGAAACCATCTTACATTAAGATGGTCCAAAGCAACGATAAATACTATGAAGAAGAAGAGGATGAAGAAATGGAAGAGGCTGAAGAAGAACCTCAAGAAATGGATGAAATCAAAGATATGGTCAATAGAATGGTCACCTTCTCTGATGACAAGAAGGTGCAATGGATGAATGCAATGCAAGCCAAAGGAGTGGATTTTTTGACTGCCTGAATGACATGGCCATCATTCAGGCACTGTTCACAAATAACATATTTGTACCCAAGATTCAATCAGTACAAACTCAAATAATACTACGTTTACAGAACAGAAGGGCCAATGCAACAGCACTTGTGGACAGCAGAGCCACAGAAAACTTCATTGACCACAAACTTATAAAGTGGTTCCAGATCCCCACAGTACCCCTCCAGAAACCAAGAATTGCCAGGAATGTTGATGGAACCATCAACCAGGCTGGGAAAATTACTGACAAAGTAGAACTCAAAATCTGACATCAAGGAATCACAAAAAAATTCCCCTTCTTTGTCACCAACTTAGGACATGATAACATTGTCCTGGGATACCCATTCCTAGCCACTAATGAACCAAAGATTGATTGGAAGAAAGGAACTGTTGAAGGAAGCATTGTGGTGTCCACTGCTGATGCTCACAAATGGAGGGTGCTTTCCCAAATCAGGAAAACCACCACCTCTACACACTTGGCAATCCAAGAAGCCAAAAAGAAAGACAAGAAGACCTGGGATCAAATAGTACCAGAAAAATACCACCCATTCCAGAAAGTCTTCAGTGAAGAAGTGTCAAAGTGAATCCCAGAATCAAAACCTTGAGACCATGCTATAGATCTAAAACTAGACGCTCCAGCATCATTTGACTGTAAAGTCTACCCCCTATCACCCAAAGAACAGGAAGCATTGGAAGAGTTCCTAAAGGAACACCAAGAAAAGAAATACATTGAACCTTCCAAATTGCCATACGTGTCACCGGCATAGACAGTGACTGTGATAACTGGGCTTCGGCTTCTAGTGGAACATCCACACTGCTAGTGGAGAGTGGAAAGCATGCCATGAGTCTCCCCCTGGAGTGACAACAAAGGTCACAAAATGCCTGTATACTCCTAGTCAAGGACTAGACAGGGACAGGACAAGAGACTCAACTTAGAGAGTCCTTGCCTGAGTGCTTAGGGCGCTTATATACATGATAGGCCTAAGGCTTAGGCTTCCAATCAGTATTAGTACAGTATAGTAAGCATCATATAGTAAGCTGAGCAATCCGCTCACTAAGCAGTAATCTAAAGATAGCACACTTACTAAAGCGCTGACTGATACCTTAGCAATATTAAGAAGCTTCCAAAGTTTCTACTCATTGCTCCTGACTAACCATTAGTCAAGCACAGTCATAGTGCTTACTCAAGTGTCCTAGCTTCGTCATCCTGCCTCACAGGCATCCTACTAAGTATTGTCCATGCTGTATCGCGTGCATTGGCCCAAATGGCATAACCGGGCCACACTTCCGAATCCTGTCTTGAACATCCATGAGCTATACTTACCTCCTTGTTGCCTAATGCTCTGCCCTCCAGAGTCTCGCCAGACTCTATCCTTGGGCCCTAGCACCTCAATCTGCCCTCAAGGGACTCACCAGTCCCAATCCTTGGGCCCTATGCCTCCCACTAGATGTCCCTGCGGTTCTCTAGCTTGCCAGCTAGCCACGCCATGACAATACACCTCCCCCTTCTTCTTTGTTAAAAAGAAGGATGGAAAACTACGACCAGTCCAAGACTATAGAAAGCTCAATGAATGGACTATCCCAAACAACTACCCCCTACCCTTGATTAGAGACCTAATACCTTGACTTGCAGGGAAGAAACACTTCACCAAGTTCAATGTACATTGGGGGTACAATAACATCCTCATCCAACCAGAAGACCAACATAAAGCAGCCTTTAAAACAAACAGAGGCTTCTTTCAACCAAAAGTAATGTACTTTGGAATGAGGAACACCCCAGCCACCTTCCAAAGTATGATGGACTTCATCTTCAGAGACCAATTAGCCAAAGGGAACGTGTTCATCTATATGGATGACATCCTCATTGCCACTGATGGAACTTGGGAAGACCACTACAAAGAAGTAATCAAGGTCCTAGAAGTCTTACAAGAAAATGACCTCTATCTCAAGCCAGAGAAATGCAACTTCCACAAAACAGAAGTGGAATATCTAGGAATGTTAGTAGGAAGTGGACATGTTAAAATGGATCCAGTCAAAGTCAAAGGAATTACAGACTGGCCCATCCCTATGACAGTCAAAGAACTCAGGGCCATCCTAGGCTTTGGGAACTTCGACAAAGACTTCATTAATCATTATTCCCTAATTGTGCGACCACTTCATGAACTAACAAAAAAGAGCAAGAAATGGGAATGGAGTCAAAAAGCCAATGAAGCATTCCAATACCTCAAGAATAAATTCACATCCTATCCCATCCTCAGGAATGCTGATCAAACCAAACCATTACACTAGACACAGATGCATCAGACTATGCCATTGGAGCCACCCTAATGCAGGAATTTGAAGATGGACAACACCCAGTTGCATTCTTTTCAAAGTCACTCAATCAAGTGGAACGCAACTATGACATCTATGATAGAGAACTGCTGGCAATAGTATCAGCAGTTAAATTCTTCAAACACTTCCTTCTAGGAGCTAGGCATCAAATCAAAGTGTGCTCAGACCATAACAACCTGAAATACTTCTGAGTGGCATGAAAAGTAACACCTAGACAAGCAAGATGGATGAACTACTTGGCAGACTACAACTTCATCATCCATCACCTTCCAGAAAAACAAAATACCATTGCAGACCTTCTATCATGAAGAAAAGACCTTGAAGAGGGGGTAAACAATGAACAAACTACCATCCTCCCTGATAACCTATTCATTCAAACTCTTTACCTCCCAAATGACAACAAGAAGTGATAACAAACCCTCAAAGAAATACACGATGCACCCACAGGTGGCCATCCAGGGATCTCAAACACTTGGGACCTAGTCAAAAGATGCTACCATGGCCCCAAATTTTGAGAATTTGTTGAAAAATATGTCAAAGAATGCACCAAATGTCAAGAAAATAAGACCATCCAAACTGTGAAAGCCCCTTTACACCACTTTGACACCCCAGTAGAAGAAGGACCTTTCCAATATGTGTCCATGGACTTCATAACTGAATTACCAAAGTCCAAAGGATATGACACCATCCTCACCATCATGGACCAAGGATGTTCCAAAGTGGTCAAATTCCTACCCTGTAACAAGGAAATCACCAGAGAAGGAGTGGCACAACTGTACCTTCAGCACCTCTTCCCTGGTTTGGAACTCCCAAACGTATCATATCCAACAGAGACCCTCGTTTCACTGGAAATTTCACAAGAACCTTATGCGAAGCGATAGGCACCAAACAAAACCTTAGTACTGCATTTCACCCCAGAACTGATGGACAAAGCAAACACATGAATCAATGGGTTGAAACATTCCTGAGACACTTTGTCAATGGAAGACAAGACAACTGGGCTACATACCTTCCAGTGGCAGAATTTGTGCACAATTCATGGAAACATGAAGGAATGCACCAGACACCCCATCAATTGATCATGGGATGTAACCCTCAGGCAATCTGGACAGAAGGAGACAAAGAAGTACCAGCTGTAGACATCAGACTCAAGGAACTAACCAAAGCAAGGGAAATTGTGCATCAAGCCCTACAGAAAAAGACCACCATAATGAAACCAATCAGAACATTCAAGACTGGAGATGAAGTCTGGCTAGATGCATGAAACATAAAGATGAAGGCACCATCAAAGAAGATGGAACCGAAATGCCTAGGACCCTTCATCATCAAGAAAAAGATATCTCTGGTTGCCTATCAGCTCAACTTGCCAGCACACATGCATATACATCCAGTGTTTCATGTGGATCTATTACCACCCTATATGGAAACCATGGAGTATGGCATCCCATTCAAGCGCCCAGCACCCAAAACCATCAAAGGAGAAGAAGAGTATGAAGTAGATGAAATCATTGCAGAAAGGAAACATGGCCAAAAAAGACAATGGCAATACCTAGTCAAATGGAAAGGCTACCCTGCATCAGACAATTCATGGGTCAGCAGCAATGACCTGCACGTGCCAGAGCTACTTAGCAAATTCCACCAATCCCAATCACCCAATCAGCTATAAAAACACCCTCCAAACTACCTTCAAACAGCAGCAGTGAACCCTCACTATTATGCTTCCACTCCTACTAAACAAACTACCCAACAACATCCTCTTACATTACCAACAAACCTCCCCATCACCTACAACCATTCAGTCCTCAAATCCTACAACATGTCCCCCTTCCCCACCTCCTGTGAACACACCACCCCCCTATGCACCACCAACCAGTTTGCTTTGCTTGACATTGAAAATTATACCAATAATGATGCCTATGAGATTCGCTCCCCAAGTGCCTCTCCTCCTCCCCTTGAATCAGCCACCACATCCCCCACTTCCACCCAAATATCTACGAGGATCCGAGCAAACCTCAATGACCTCCTCAACACCATTGACTGGAGTACCCAGCATGATCTCCACCCCCCCACTGACACCTCATCCAGCGATGAGGAACCAGTTAGTATAGACAAATGTGTCACCATACACCTGGACAACACTGCAACAAATAACATCAGCACAGCCCTTTGAGCCCTTCTGTACAAACGCACCTGCACCTATGATGAGGGGGAGGAAGAGGACAAGAGAATCTGGACCCAAAATGAGAACAAGAGAGAGAACCAAGAGCAGGGGGAATACGAGGCAGAGGAAGACGACCCCCATCCTGGACCAGGATGGATTCAGACCACTAATAAACCATTTACAGTCCCCACAATCACAGCAGGGACCCTCTTCACTCCCTATCACAAATACCACCTCAACAATCCAAAATACCCCCTTGTCAGCACCACCCTTGGCAAAGGAAAGAAAGTATTCACCACCCTCCTTCATCCCAGCCCAGTACCACACAAGAGCCCTTACATCACACCAACGCAGAAATGAATCTTCTCTGGAAGAGAACACTTCCAGAGACAAATCACCAAATCACAATGATGGAGGATGATGAATCATTCCTCTCAGGGTTGGTGGCTTACAGGCTGTGGGAGCGTGAGGTGATGTACACCCAACAAGAACTTGCTAGGGTGAACATCAAGATGGCATTCCAAAAGATCAAAATGATGGAATGGTATGGAGTGCTTCAAGATGCTGATGGGTACAGGAGGTTAGCAACTGGTCTCCAGGACTATAACCCATGGGGGACCAATGAGCAGGAAGCCCTCAAGCAGGTGCTACAAGGGTTTCAAGTCCCCCTCCATTTGCACACCAGGAAAGTTGAAGGGGATTGGGGATTTGAAGACAACGAAGTCCCCCTCAAGAAAACAAAGAATAAAAGGTGCTCCAAATGTTGCAGCACCACTCACTACTGCCATCACTGCCCCCAGAGAGTCAACCGCAACCAGCAAAGACTCTAAACAGGGGATCATGTCATGGTGGACTATTGGCACACTCTTGCTTACTAATATTTTGTCTATATGTGTACATATTTCTCATGGTCCAGCTGGAGTCGTCATCACCTCCCCCACCTGTAACCGGCCTGGGGTGATGGTTCAACACCATCGTGCCCCTGTAAGTTGCGGAACCGGCCAAATAGAGAGTTCGTACCCTGTTTCATGTCTGTGCCCTGTTTCATGTCAATCAGCTCGTGATTTCTTGAGTGGCTTATGCCACTGGCTGTTATTGTTCTTGTCCATAAATACGTAGCACTGCCCCTTCAGGCCTTAGGCCTGCCCTCAAGTACCTTGTACTATAAATAGGGGACTCATTACGCCTGGTAGAGGCAAGTTGAGTCTCTTGTCTCAATATTAGCAGTGTTCTACTTCACTGTGGGTGGCTACTGAGTCGGAGCTCAGCAAGCGGTAACCCAAGCACGACATCGACTTGCAAGTCGACTTCTTCTCTACAAGTCCTCTAGGACACTTCGAGTCCTAGCTTATCGACTTAGTGTGTCTATTGTTGCTGTCAAACCCTTGGCGGTGACATTAGACTCAACTTTCTTTCAATATGGCTAGCAGTTCAGAAGGGACACTGCAGACCACGACCCTCGATTGGGTAGATGCCATTAACGGCAGAAGGAACCACCGAGTTCGATACATCTCCAAAGAACACCCAGCCAATCCCACAGACCGGATATACAGATTATCGTCACAGCCAGAGGCAAAGCACCGACCAACCCAAAGCTGGTGTGCATTCACGACGACAGGTGGAAGGAAGTCCACTGGGATAGAGGACAGTACACTCTAGGAGCAACAGTCCCGCAACTACACGAATACGACACTGAAGGATCAGAGGCTGACAGCTTCTCGACGAAGAACTAGAAGAACCCGAAGTCGTCTCGGACACAGAGTCAGACGAGGCAGTCAAAGAAATCGATGACGCCTTCAACAAAATCAAGATCACCCCAGTAGAAGAGAAAGCGCCAGTATTTCCTATCAGGACCCTCACTCCACTCCAAGGACTGCCCACCGACGCCTTACCATCAGGAGTCAGAATCCCTAGCCTCGCACAAGCTATGTCCACCCAAACCACTACAGCCACGGCTGTTGCCGCACAGCCATCCACGACCACCCAAAGCGCACCACAACACATCCAGAACGTCCTCAGACAGGTCCTCAGAAGGACAGGACCACCAGGAGGATCCGGTGGAGGACCAGGAGGACCTGGTGGCCAGGAGGACCTGGGGGACCCGGAGGACCACCGGGACCAGACCCAAATGCACCACAAGTACCGGTGGCAGCAGCTGCCGATGTAAAAACCATGGGAGCACTCCCACAAGTCTTCACAGGAGACAGATCAAGGCGGACACTTCATGAAGAAGTAAAAGGGTACCTGCGCCTGAATGCAGACGTAGCAGGGTACAACTCCCGTTCAAAAAGATCGCCTTCACCCTCACCCTCATCAAAGGGGAAAATACGGCCCAATGGGTCAGAGACATGGGTGAATGGATCGATAGGCTGCATATGCCTCAGGACAACATCCCAGCATATGGGATCAATTCCTCCTGGAATTTAGCCAACAGTTTCAGGACACCCAAGCGGCTCAACGAGCCCGAAACGAAATCAGAGACTGTGGATGAAGGGATCCGACTACGACAAGTACATCACCAGGTTTGAAAGCCTGGCAAGGAAGGCCGGATATACGCTAGGGAACGAAGAAACATACAATATCTTCCTCCAAGGAATCCCCACGTCACTCCTACATGATACCTTGAAACCACCGATCCCACTCAACTACCACGACCTCAAGAAAAGGTCAAAAACATCGCGCAAGGAAAGACCATCATAGATGGTATCCTAAAGAAAACCTTGGGAGCCAGTCGCCATTCCAAAGATTCAACAACCCACCTAGACCACCGCCGTTCCAACAAAGGAACTGGCAACCCAGATATAGCCAGGGGAATCGTCCCCAATATAACTCCACAAATGCGCCGCCATCCATGAACAACACCCCGGTCCCAATGGACCTATCAAGGGGTCGTACCCCCAATAACTGGAGAGGGCGAGGAAACTGGAGACAAAGAACAGGACCACCCGCGAGAGGAAACGTATCAGCGCCCGGATATGAAGCGATGCGATGCTTCAACTGTGGCAAAGAGGGCACTTCGCCCGTGCATGCCCGAAAGGCGGCAACCGCCCAGGAACCCCTATAGACAGAGCCCTAGGCAGGCTAACCTCATCGACTTCCAAGAAGAAGAGGACCAGGACTATCAGATGGCAGAACCATCAGAAGGAGTATCCGTGGCCACCATGCGAGCGCAACTCGAGGGAATGTCCCTCGACGACCAGATCAAACTGGCAAAGGAGATGGGAGTTGCACAGGATTTTCCCTCTGCCTAATCAGATCGGCCCTGCTTAGGCGGATTCATAGCGAAAACGTGTATATATCAGCAAGAAAATCAATGACAGTTCGTTTCTATGCACGTTCCATTGCGAAAAGAGCCGAAGGAGTGGCCCTGGTGGACTCGGGGGCCACAGAAAATTTCATGAGTCTCAGTTACGCCAAGTGGCTGCGACTCCCCATCAAACGATTGGCAAACCCAAGGCCATTGTTCAATGTCGACGGAACAGAAATAAAAGTGGGGCCCTCAAATACTACACCGACTTACAATTCAAAACCGGAACGCAAACCACAAACCAAAGGTTCTTCCTCTCAGACCTAGGAGACCATAAGGCCATCTTTGGATACCCATGGTTGCCTCCGTCCAACCCAAAATCGATTGGAAAAGGGGGTGGATCGATTTCACTCACCTCCCATTGTCCTTTCGGCCCCTAATGCTGCAAAAGCAGTGTACGTACCCCGACCAAGAACGTACCACGACCACTCAGAAAGCGAACCGACACATACCTCCTGGAAGAGTGATGATAGGAGGTATCTCAAACAACCCGGACCAAAATGACACCATACCAGCCGAATATAGACGGCACAAGAAGGTCTTCAGCGAGGAAGACTCACAACGGATGCCCCGCTCCACCATATGGGATCACACGATCGAATTACTACCAGGGGCACCAGACACGATGCCCGGACGACTATTACCACTCACACAAGAAGAAAAGGCGGAGATGCACAAGTTCGTGCAGGAACATCTAAAGAGGGGAACCATCCGCATCTCAAAATCACCATATGCAGCCAATTTCTTCTTCGTGAAAAAGAAAGACGGAAAGCTAAGGCCGGTACAGGATTACCGACCTGTCAACAAATGGACAAAGAGGAACAGGAATGTCTCTCCCCTCATCCCACAAGTCGTGGACCGGCTTAGCGGATGCACCAAGTTCACAGTAGTGGACGTGGATGGGGGTACAACAACATCAGGATAAAGGAAGGAGATGAGTGGAAGGCTGCCTTCCTCACCCACGAAGGACTATTCGAACCGACAGTCATGTTCTTTGGCCTCACCAACTCTCCAGCAACCTTCCAAATGATGATGAACACCATCTTCCGGCAGGAAGTGGGAGAGGGATGGCTCTCTGTGTACATGGACGACATCGCCATCCACACGGCTAAACGACCTCACGAAACAGAAGAACAACACACGGCCAGACACCGAGAATATGTCCACCACATGCTGGACAAACTGGAAGAAAACGACCTCTATCTCAAGCCGGAGAAGTGCCAATTCGAGAAAGAGGAAATCAGTACCTGGGGGTCATTGTGGGAAAAGGGCACCTCAGAATGAGCCCCAAGAAACTACAGGGAATCGCAGACTGGTCACCACCCAAGAACCCGACCGACGTCAGAAGTTTCCTGGGCTTCACAGGTTACTACCGATACTTTGTACCAAACTACTCAAAAATCGCACGACCTCTACTAGAGCTAACAAAGAAAACCACCCCCTGGCACTGGGAAAGGCACAAATGAGGGCATTCGAAGAGCTAAAAACAAGGATGTGTGGCAGCCCGGTACTAATTCAACCAAACGTTGAGAAACAGTTCATGCTCCACGTCGACGCATCGGCATACGGCGTAGGCGCCGTACTCTCGCAGGAGGGAGAGCACAACCTCACTCCAACCCTGGCCCAATGACACAAACCGATCCTACACCCAGTGGCATACTACTCAGCCACATTCACACCCACAGAACGAAATTACGACATCTACGAACGAGAACTGTTAGCCGTCATGAAGGCCCTTGCCCATGGAGGCACTACCTGGGATGGACAAAAGTACCATTCATAATCCGAACCGATCACGCCAACCTCCAGTACTGGAAGTCACCAAGGAACTTGAACCGACGAACCGCACGGTGGCATGCTGACCTCCAAGAATACGACTACGTACTGGAATACATCCCAGGCAAGACAAACACCGCAGCAGATGCACTGTCCAGACCATCAAATGTGGATCATGGTGAGGATGACAACAAAGACATCACGATCATCCCACCCCATCGAATTCGAGCAACACAAACAATCCGAGGAAAAACTATCGTACCAAACCTCAGAGAACTCAGACGGGCCATCGTCAAAGATGCCCATGATGCACCCACATCTGGCCACCCAGGAAGAGATGAACCTTACGAAAAGTGCAAGCACGGTACTGGTGGCCAAGAATGAAAGAATGGATCGCAGACTATGTTAGAGGATGCGCAACATGCCAGCAAGCTAAAATACTAACGCATCGGCCTCACGTCCCCCTCTATCGAATCCCCTCCACGCCAGGCACATTGCCCTTCGAAACCATAGCCATGGACCTGATTACCGGACTACCACCAAAGCGAGGGCTGGACGCAATCCTCACCATTGTAGATCATGGGTGCTCTCGTGCGCCTTATTCCTTCCCTGCTCCACAAAAATTACAGGACCAGGAATCGCTCAGCTCTATCTGAACCACTCTACCCGTGGTACGGACTACCAAAGAAAATCATCAGTGATAGGGACCCACGATTCACGTCAAGCTTTGGAAAGGCACTCACAAAGAGACTCGGGATACAACAAAATCTATCCACGCAGCCCATCCTCAAACGATGGACTGTCCGAGCAAAAGAACCAATGGATAGAACAATACCTGCGACTGGTGAGGGTGGGCAGCCGGACGATTGGACGGAATGGGTTGCCGTCGCAATGGCAGTACACAACAACCGAAAAAATAGCACCACTGGGCTATCGCCCAATCAGATCCTTATCGGCTATGAACCAACGTTGGGACCCGGAGATTTGGGGATCCGGACTAGCAATGAAGCGGCAGAAGAGCGGACGAGAAGAATGGAAGAAGCACGAGAGCATGCCATCGAAGCCATCAATAAAAAGGCGGCCGAAACCCCACCAGGACAATACAAAGCCGGGGACCAAGTATGGCTAGAAGGGACCCACTTGAAACTCCCACATCAAGGGTCCAAACTAAACCCAAAACGACACGGTCCTTTCAAGATACTCAAAGAAGTATCTCCGGTTGCCTACCTCCTGCAACTCCCTGCTTCATGGACGATCCACCCGGTGTTTCATGCATCCCTGCTTACCCCATACAGAGAGACGGACACCCACGGACCCAATTACACCTGACCCCCTCCTGACCTAATCGATGATGAAGAACAATATGAGGTGGAGCAGATTCGAAACCATCGCCATCAAGGGCGATCAAAGAAGCTCCAATATCTCATAAAGTGGTGGGGCTATCCCGAAAGTGATAACACCTGGGAACCAGCTGACCAGGTGTATGCCCCGGATCTCCTTCGGGAGTATCACAAGCGCCAGCCCTTGACCATCATAAAAGGGAAGCAGAAACCCCCGGCGAAATCATCAGCTCAACCCTCCTCACTCGTCTCACAATCATCTCTCCTCATGTCCTCCCCAGTCCCAATCCCAGTTCCAGCCCCGGCCACTCATGCCAGACGGAGGAGGCTGTCCAGTCTCCCCCTGCAACGACCAGCCCCGGTCACGCCGCTGCCACCCCCGCCTCCAACACCATTCGACTTCCAGGGGCGTTCCCCGACCTCGAAATAACGCCTTCTGGGAAGGCCCCCTCTCTCCCGGCACCGTACGATCCTCTTGGACGGATATGAAAACCTCAGCCCGACCCAGCTCCGCCAGCTGGCTGCAGGCCTTGCGGCCACCCTTCAGCAGAGGAGACCCTCTTCCAAGACGAGGCCGATGCCTCAAACGTCAATTTGAGGAAGTCAACCGGACAACCGGGAGCTCAAGGCCGGATCCAGCAGATCGACGGGAACCCCTCTTTGCCCTGACGGATACATCGAGAACGAGGGGAGGCTCCCCGACTTCACAATCACCACCCCCGACGGCGAGAAACCCGCCGTTTTCATCAAACAGCTGGACGACGGACGAGTGGCCGGCTGGCAGCCAATGCGACGGGCGACCATGACGCCCAAATCATCGAGCTTACGCTCGCCCCGAATTCGACGAGTTCCCTCTCTCCCCGCTCCCGCCTTGGTTCCGCGCCCGCCTGTGGGGGACGGAAGTCGACTACCACCCCTATCGAGGCCGTCATCGACTTGGACGACTGGCCCCTCCTTGCCGAAGTTACGCGTATCGAGTCCTGGACCGCGAAGCGACACCTGCGCGCGAGCTACGCCTGGCTCAGGCAAATTTGGCAGCGTCTGAGACGCGAAACAAGCATGCGAGGACCGACTCATCACGGCAAAGGCAGCCAAGAAAATCCCGACAGTGGGGGTCGAGCGATGACCGCAGATTGCGAGAGTTCAGGGTGGAGGAAGACAGGATGAGGGCATCCTGTCTAGCGAGGGAGTGATGTAACCGGCCTGGGGTGATGGTTCAACACCATCGCACCCCTGTAAGTTGCGGAACCGGCCTATAGAGGATTCGTGCCCCGTTTCATGTTCGCGCCCTGTTTCATGTACATCAGCTTGTGATTTCTTGCGTGTCTTGTGCTATTGGTTGCTATTGTTTTGGTCGTAAAATAGGTAGCACTGCCCCTTCAGGCCCTAGGCCTGCCCTCAAGTACTTGTACTATAAATAGGGGACTCATTACGCCTGGTAGAGGCAAGTTGAGTCTCTCGTCTCAATACTAGCAGTGTTCTACTTCACTGTGGGTGGCTACTGAGTCGGAGCTCAGCAAGCGGTAACCCAGGCATCCACATCGACTCGCAGGTCGACTTCATCTCTAGACGTCTTCTAGGACACGTCGAGTCCTAGCTCATCGACTTAGTGTGTCTACTGTTGCTGTTAAACCCTTGGCAGTGACAGGTGCTGTGGCTTCTAGTTCTGCTGGAGTTACTGCAGGGGTTAGTGTGACTCGCTGAGCTTGGTAATTGGGGTGGTAGGGATCGTCTACTGGTGGGTATCCTGTTCCTGCTCCTCCGTGTTCAATTCGGTCTTGGTCGTATGCCCAAAGAACACCGTTTTCGTCTCTGGTGAGGGTGTACCAGTATCCACTGATGAATTCAACTGGGTATCTTCTGATTGCACTAGTATTTTTGCTGGGGACGTCAAGGGTGTATCCTCGATATGTTCCTTGGACTGTCCAGTAGATATTTGGTCCTGTGATGTACTCTGGGAGATTTGGTTCTGTTCTTCGTTCGATGCGAAGCCTTGTGCTTCCTTCCCAAGCCTTTGGGTAGACAAGTGGTTCTCTTCGGAATTCTTCCGTGTTGACTGATAAGCTTGGTCTAATGTCACGCTGGACGGAGCGTGGCAGTTCTGTTGATGTCTCTGTCTGGCAGCCTTCTTGGCTGTTCGTTCTATTGCTATGAGGGGTAGGGCGTCTGGCCTGTCTCTGTCGTTCTGTTGTAGGTGTAGGATGATATCTGCATCAGTGACCATCGTCTTGGTCGTCTTCTGTGGAGTTCTAATGCCTTGTTAGAACGGCTGTGGGTAGTGGCGGTGCTGGCTGCTGTCATTCCCTATCTCCTGAAGGAGGAAGGGGATCTAGATGTGGAGGAGTTGATTTGGATACTCAGGATGAGTCTCCAAAGGAAGGGATGTCTGGAGTGCTGATACGCCTTGTATTGCACTTAGTTCGTTGGTATGCCACTAAGGTCGTGAATGGAAGGAGCTGCTCCTTCCTGCTGGGTTTCTGGTGCAGATAGGGTGATTCTATAGAGCACTGAGAAGTCGTTACTCAGTGACCTTCGTTTGTCTGGAGCAAAGAAAGGCAACGCCTTTCTGAGCGCTTAACGTATGTGTTGGGGTTCAAAGAGTTCCCAATTGGGACTCGGTTTACTATATATGGTAGATTAAGTGAAACCCATCACTAAGTCGCTTAGCAGACCCTAGGGTACGTTCTAGGGCGCAAGTGGGAGGGAAAGGGGCTGGGAAGCTCTTGGATCACTCGGAGGATTGCTCTGAGAATGTCTACGATTCACAAGAGACCAAGCTTAAGGCTTTGGTCCCCTTCTATGAGCGTATTTATACATGCCTATTTAAGTGGAGTCTTCGGCAGCGTCTGATGTGTTTCAGCGGCAGTAAGGCCATGAAAACCGTCGGCAGATTAGTGTAAGTAAGTTAGTAACAAGCCAAGGCAACACAACAGCAGAAGGGATCGGCAGGAGTGTAATAGTGATATGGTAAGGTAAGGGGGGGGAAGTGGTGACGACTCTGGCTGGACTGTGGGAAATATGTAGTATAAGGTAAGAAGATTAGTAAGCGTAAGCGTCCCAATAGTCCACCATGACATTACAAGTCAGGAGGTTTTTTAGTGGGTAGTAAATAGGCCCCCCCACATACAGCAGGCACCTATCTGAGTCCCACACTACCCCTAACTAGGGTGTGCATAAACATCATTTTCCCTCCTCCAGGTCGATGCCCATGATCTGGCTATAGCGTGCTAAGTAAGGCTGATACTACTTCACTCAGTACTTAGCATATATTTAGTACATAGTTACTAAATATAATGCTTTCCAAAAAAAAAAGAAAAAAAAACTATCTTACATCCATATAGAGATAGATTCAGTAGAACCTGTCTTAACCCATACCCCTTGGTGGACAATCCAGGCTATGGGTTATCACAGGTTATGGGTTAGTACAGGTATGCCAAAGAAGCACCCAAAAGAAGTGCCCAAAAAGTTTGTTTGTTTCAATTAAACATGTTTCTATCCAACTGCTCAACACCTCTTTCAAAGTCTGAGGCATCATCCAAAGCATCCAGGACACGTTGTTTGTCAACAGTATTGGACTCATGGTCCAGCCACTCCTCTTCGGCTGGTGAAATAATTTCATTGTTAGAAAGTTTTGCCAAAATAATATCCTTGTGGGCCTTGTTCTGATTTATGAGACCCTTTTTAAGAATATCAAGGGGTTCTGCAGCTGCCATGGAAGAAAGTAAAAAAATTAAATAGTTAATTTATGGCCTCTATGTGCCAA
Source organism: Russula compacta (assembly GCA_022376555.1). NCBI lineage: Eukaryota > Fungi > Basidiomycota > Agaricomycetes > Russulales > Russulaceae > Russula > Russula compacta. The sequence goes on from WTXH01000024.1 coordinate 196,816, forward strand.
ATAACTATTAAGTTACAGTACACATATGGCATAGCCTATGGGATTTTCCACTTTTTGTCATGGAAAATCTATGGGTTATTGGGTTTCACAGGTATTATGGGATCTTGCTTACAAATCACTGTCCACCAGGTCAGTGGATTGCCACAGCTATGGGTTATCACAGGTTATGGGTTATCATAGGTTATGGTTTATCACAGGTTATGGGTTATCACAGGTATGGGTTAAGACAGGTTCTACTGTATACCCAGGCCACCTACAACGTGTTCCTTTGTCAGCAGTATAGCAATCCTCATCCTATTCCCACCAGACTTTCCCATAATCTGTTGAAGCCAAGCACCATGTCACAGTCCCAGAACCAGCTTTTGACTTTTGCACTCGATTCCCACAGGCATGACAGACTAACACTTTGGTGTCACTAATTAGATACCAAAATTAATTGAAATATTTACTGAAACTATCTATTAAAAAAATTAATTGTGGAAGAACAAATTGTGGCTAGAATGATGCAAAGGGAGGGAGACAGCAATGTGTTTCTCAACACCCAACCCAACCCTCTCCCCATCAACAATGACAATGGTGCCCCGCTGTCACGTGCACATAAAATGATAACTGAACCAAGTGCTCACCTTTGCCTGATTTAGGCATAGTTGGGAACACAAATGCCTCTGGGGGCCAGCACCTGCAGAACAACCTGCGTGATGAGGTTCTTGATAGTGCTGAGAATAATGCAGGTCACACACCCCCACTGGCTCGCCTTGTATGCGTGCATGACACACAATGCCACAGGCACCCAGCATGCTCCTAAGGGTCCACCTCCGCACATGACCTCCTCCTGACTTCAAGCTCTAGGTGGCTACAAGATGGCCAGTTCCAGCTCAGTCGCAATATTTAGCACAGACCAATCAGTTCTGTGCTTGACTTTGACTGTGCGTGGTTCCTGGACCTTGTTATCAGTTGTCTCAGCTGCAAGTGCACACTCACACTCCATGATCCTCAAATGCAAGAGGTGTGCAGTCTGCTTGCCAGAATGCACATGGCACCATCATAGATCTGCATTGCCACATATGACCTGGCATGCCTTGGTGGCTCCACCTCTGCACGCACACTCCTCTCGACTTCAAGCCCCAGGTGGCTGCAAGATGGCCAGTTCCAGCTTGGTTGCAGTGTTTAGCGGGAACCAATCGGTTCTGCACTTAACTTCAACCGTGCATGGTTCCTGGATCTTTTATCCACCCTCTCAGCCCTAAGCACACCCCCAGCTCAAGTGCAAGGAGCATGCTGTTCACTTACCAGAATGTGCTCAGGTGTTGGACTCCTGGGCATGACTCAAAGGGATTGTCTTGCCCATGTGTATCCATATGCTCAGGTGAGCTTGGGCAACATGCCTGTGTGTGTGCACCCTCCTTCACTGGTGCGGTGCTCTCCATTGCTGCAGATGCACATGTGTGCCACTGCTTTTCACTTTGTTGTAGTTTCAAACACTAAGGCCCTAGACAGCACTGGGAAAATCCCAGGAAAATCCTCAAACATTTTGCTTCAGGGTTTTCCAAAGATCATGTGCATGACAGGGGTGTCCATTTGTGACATCACACAATCATTTTGGCAAAACAAAATGCATGATGCATGATGCATGATGTGTGATGCATGTGACCTGATGTATGTGATGGGTGACAGGTGGGAATGGGAATTCTCAGATTCTTAGGAGTTCCTTGTGTTTCTCTTGACTATCATCATGCAAACACGCACATGGCAAGAAAGGGGAATGGCAGGAAGACATTTGCAACTCCAAATTTGTGACTCCACTGCTGACCATGATGACAACTGAGAGGCAAGCTCACAGTCACATGCATCATGCATCACGCATCATGCATCACACATTTTTGTTTTGCCAAAATGATTGTGTGATGTCATGAATAGACACCCCTGTCACACACATGATCTCTGGAAAACCCCAAAGCAAAATGTTTAAGGATTTTCCTGGGATTTTCCTGGTGCTGTCCAGGGCCTAATAATAAACAACTCGACTTAATTTCTGCCGCAAGGAATGCACGTGACTACATCTGCATTCGCACTTTCAAGGCAGAATAAGTAATATTTTTTATCTTTCATTGTTTGTCGTTCGTGTTTAATAAATGACTTATCAAGAAAAATATTTGGAGCGATAAGACTTATTTCATGGCAAGTGCCGCGTTCAGCCAAACTGCAGGGCTTTCAAGTGAGCATAACATTATGTAATCGAGTGCGGAAAGTAGCCAACTCCCAGAACCCCACCGTGACCGTCTCGAGCACAAATTATCAAGCAATTTTCGACAATGCTCTAGAAGGATACAAAAGGAGGACCAAGAAAGATCTTCGCTCCCATCCATTGTTTGCTAAACTCGAAGCCTGCGATTCCACAGATAACGTCCTTGCCACTCTTAGAGAACAGATCTCAGGGCTCGACCAATCTGGTCATGATAAGTGGTCCAAGTGGCTCAATCCGACCGTCAATGTCCTCTACAATTTCTCCGCGACAATCGGTGGGGGTATCAGTCTGGTAAGCCCCATACATTTTAAGGTGTACTCCTTTGGATGTCATATTGTCTAGGTATACCCGCCGGCAGGGGTGATTTTCACTGGGATGGGCGTCCTTCTCTCCGTGAGTAAAGTATCTTCTTTGACTCGTTGAACCATGGTGACGCCCATTTCTCTCAGACGGCTACTGCCGTTTCTGCTAGCCAGGATGCACTGGCGGACATCTTTGAGCGGATCGAATACTTCTTCAGTCGCATGGGGACCTATATTGAAGTGCCATCGACGGCAGGGATGACGGAGATTATTGTCAAGATAATGATTGAGATGATTTCGATCATTGGCATCGCGATGAAGGGCATGAAGCAGAGCAGAGCGAGTGAGTTGATTCCTAGTAGTGTTGACCGCCTCGTTCGACTTAGAGTTGTTTAGAAAGATATGTAAAGAGGCTAATGGGGAGGACTGATATGGAGGATGCGCTTCGTCGATTGGATCGACTGACACAAGAGGAAGTTCGAATGGCGGCCGCACAAGGTCTGAAGGCCACCCATGAGGTCGATGGCAAAGTACAAGGTGTCGATGACAAGGTACAAGATGTAGACAAGAAGGTGCAGGGAGTCGAAGATAGAGTGAGGGATGTTGACGACAAAATAGAAGTTGTCATAGATGGTGTGCAGTTCGTTTCGGACAAGTCATCCACACCGTCCTGAAATGCTTCATCTGCTTAGGTGCCGAGAAAACAAGAGAAGAAATCCTAACCTCCATGGGCAATCAGGACCGTTCGTCATTTGCTATCCATGCGACTTTGGCCGGGGAGACTCATTTGCTCCCACAGGGAACCAGATACGATGGAACCTCCAACGTTGGCTATCTCCCCCAGACTCATCCATAAATTACAACACTGCATGTGATACTCGCCACCAAGGCACCGCGACATGGTTCACTGAGAGTACTACCTTCACGGACTGGAAAGCATCAGGGTCGTTGCTGTGGATTCACGGAAAACGCACGTTATCCTTTCCTTTGAACCTCTCCCTCGCTGACTGACGTCCGATTCCATAGCAGGATCTGGGAAGAGTGTGTTGACGTCCGTCCCTTCCCAAATTCATCGGGGACTGTAATACTGACCACCCACCAGTTCATCGATCATCCGGGATATCAAGGGCATCTCCGATGCAGGATCAGCTCACATTTCCTATTTCTTCTTTGATTTTAAGGACAAGGGAAAGCAGGATGTCCGAGCGTTACTTTCCTCTCTCGTCATCCAGCTCAGCCATCAATCCGATTCTTTCTGCGACATTCTCATTGGCCATCATTCTACCCACCAATCTGGTTCGCAACAACCTAGTGATGGCACACTCACACAATGTCTCGAGGACATGCTCAGGGTTCCAGGACAAGTCCCAATCTATATTATTATCGATGCACTGGATGAGTGTCCCAATACGACCGGGATACCAACACCACGGGACAAGGTCCTGATGCTTGTCAAGAAATTAGTCGAGTCGGAGCCTCGGAATCTACGGCTATGTATTACGAGTCGTCCGGAGGTCGATATTCGGACGTCTATTGAGCCATTGACATCTAACCGGATATCTCTTCATGACGAAAGTGGACAAAAGGAAGACATCGACAACTTTATTTACTCCGTTGTTTACTCTGACCAAAACATGCGGAGATGGCGGGATGCAGACAAGAAGGTGGTGGTTGAGACGCTCTCTAAGAGAGCTGATGGCATGTAAGGATGCGATTCATGCTAAGGAATGGCTGTTTACTCGTTGACAGGTTTCGTTGGGTGTTCTGTCAACTGGAAACATTGCGACAATGTCTCCCAGCAAGTGTGCGGGTTATTCTTGCAGAATTGCCTGAAACGTTGGACGCGACATATGAGAGAATACTGTCGGAAATTCCCAAGTCAAATCGAGTGTATACTCATCGGCTGCTGCAGTGCCTCACCGTGGCCTTTCGCCCACTTAGTGTCGAGGAGCTGGCGGAAGTCCTCGCAGTTGACTTCACCCCGATTGGAGGAATTCCTAAGCTGAAGGAGGATTTACGGTGGGAGGATCAAGAGCAAGCTGTGTTGACCGCATGTTCTAGTTTGGTTGCTGTTGTCGAACATTGGGGCCTCCGTGCTGTTCAGTTTTCGCACTTTTCGGTCAAGGAATTCCTAACTTCGGATCGGCTGGCCACGTCGAAAATGGACACCTCCCGTTATCACCATATTCGCCTGGAGGAAGCACATACGATCATGGCGCAAGCTTGTCTCAGCGTCCTTCTCCGTTTGGACTACGACCTCGACAAGGCGGGCGTCAAGAGTTTTCCTCTAGCTCAATATGCTGCGGACCATTTCGGCAACCATGTCGAGTTTGAAGACGTGTTATCACAGATTGGTGATGGGGTTGACGATCTCCTCGATTCAGAAAACCCCCATTTTTCTGCATGGCTCTGGATGCGCATTGACTTTTATGATACCTGGGTTGGGGTTGAGAAGCCGCGACAACCAGACACTGTTTTCTTGTACCACCTGGTGGAATTTGGATATTTTGGTTTGGTGCATCACCTCATTTCGAAGCGTCCCGAAGATATAAACGCCGTGGGTGAATACGGGACCCTACTCCACGCCGCGTCACGCGGGGGACACTGCGAAATAGCCAATTCATTACTGGATCACTTCGTTGACGTAGATGTGCGGAACAATAACGACCAGACTCCGCTGCACCTGGCGGTATTCGAAACTTACGACCTCGCTACGTCAGATCCAGGAGTAGACTCAAGATACTTTGAGATCATTCGAATACTCATAGAGCGCAATGCAGACATAAACGCCCGGGACAACATGGGCATGACATCACTACACCAACTCCTAGCCCGTGGTCATGGAGACGCAGGTTTTGAACTTGCAAAGTTTTTACTGGATCATGGAGCAGATGCAGATACACGCGATAGCGAGGCTTCAACTCTACTGCATGCAGCATCCGCCCGTGGAAGCATCAAAGTTGTAGAACTGTTGCTCAAGCATGGTGCAAATATCGATATCTATGTGAAAGACAAGAGGGGTAGAACACCACTACACCGAGCAGCGGGAGATAATCCTGCCGGTGTGGCAGATTATTATTTTGATGCAATACTGTTCTTATTAGAGCATGGTGCGGACGTTGACGCACTGGACGAGGATCACTCGACTCCGCTGCACCTGGCAGCACAATTTGGCAGTATCAAAGCGGCGCGGCCTCTCCTCGAGCACGGTGCAAATATCCATGCGCGAAACAAGGACGGTCGGACACCGCTGCACGAGTCGTTAGTCAAGGCCATGTATACTCCCATATTCGACATCATATGGCTCTTACTGGAGCACGGTGCGGACGTTGATGCACGGGACAACGACCACTGACTCCGCTGCATCTGGGAGCGCAATATGGCGGTGTCGAAGCTGTGCGGCCTCTCCTCGAGCTCGGTGCAAATATCGATGCGCGAAACAACAAGGGTCGGACACCGCTGCACGAGTCGGTGGACGTCACGCGCCAGTGGAATGATCCTAGTTTCGACGTCATACGACTCTTATCGGAGCACGGTGCGGACATGGATGCGCAAGATAATGACCACTCGACTCCGCTGCATCTGGCAGCGCAACATGGCAGCGTCAAGGCTGCACGGCGTCTCCTCGAGCACGGTGCAAATATCCATGCGCGAAACACAAGCGGTCGGACACCGCTGCACGAGTCGTTGGTCAACGTCAAATACAAGGCGTATGGTTCTAGTTTCGACTTCATACGGTTCTTACTGGAGCATGGTGCGGACGTTGACGCACAGGACGGCGACCACTCGACTACGCTACATATGGCGGCAAAACTTGGGAGAGTAAATGTCGTACGGATGCTACTCGAGCATGCAGCAAGTGTGCATCTCCAAAACAACGAGGGTAAGACCCCCTTACAAGTTGCGTCGGCGAGGGGTCGGAAGAAGTTGAAGCGGTTGTTGTCGAGGCATTTGGCGAGCGAGCAAGATATATGATATTTACAGGTCTAGATCTCATCTACGGTACTTAAAGGAATCCCATTCTATATGGTTTTTTTGCAATCTTCTACGTGAATAGCCTCCGTGTTGCAGTTTACTGTACAGATATTATGATTTCGACCGATCGGGGTTTTTTTTGTAAGACTAGAAGTTGTGCAAACGGAATCTGACGCTAGTGTTGCCACGGCTCGGCTCGGTCCGGCTCGGTTCAGCTCAGCAATGGCTCACCCAAATTAGGGTGAGCTGAACCGCGCTGAGCCGCCTTGAGCCGCTTGAACCGCGGTTCAGAGCCTCATTTGGTAGTTGCTCCTGTTTTAGGAAATTCTATCTATTTTAGGCAGCATCTGTGGTTTGAGAACGGCTCAAGTGCTCAAAGAATGGCTCAGGTGCTCAAGATGTTGAGGCTTAACAATGGTGCACACATCGCTTGTCTCCAGCCTCAACAATTGTCAAGTCACACCCTCCCTCTGGTCCTTCTGTATGCCGTCCAACCAAACAGCATCAGCTCTCAGGCCTCAACCCTAGAGCTTCAAGTGTCAAGTCATACCCCTGGCCCCTTCCTTCTGTATGCCATCCTGCAAAACAGCATCCATGGTGGCACGCTCCAGCTCGGTCGCTGTTCTTGCAGGGGCCAGTTGGCCCTGTGCTTGGCTTCGACTGTGTGCAGTTCCTGTGCCCCATGACCCTAGATCCTAAGGAAGTAAGTTGAAAATCAATCTACTTTGTACTAATTGTCTTGCTCCTTCTCGGCTTTGCTTCCCTCGTCTCTCGCCCTCCACCACTTCCACCACCACCACCACCACCACCCCACCACCACCACTGTGCAGGTACTGCAAGCATTTGAGCAATGGCGTGCTGATGGTCGCCTTGGTCCAAAACACAAGTGCCTCCACAAGTGTGCACATGTGCCCATCTACGCCAGCAGCCATCACCAGCACTAGCACCAGCACCACCTACACCTCCACCAGCACTGCCCACACCTCCACCAGCACCAGCACCATGGCAGCAACCTGCTCACTCTCCCCACCCCCATGCCTGTGCTGCAGGCCCTCAAGTGAGGCATGCTGATGCACAGCTTGGCTCAAACAAGCATATATGGAGGGTGCATGTGCCTGTGGAATCCAACTCACTGCCACCAGCAGCAGCATCAGCATCAGCATCAGCACCAGCAACCAGCACTGCCACCCACACCTGCACCTCCACACATGTGCCGCATGCCCTTGAGTGTAAGCATGCGCATCTAGGTCAGTCTATGTCAGAGCTTTATCAGTTGCCACATCATTTTTAGGCTGTATCTATGGTTGAGAATGGCTCAAGCACTCAAATAATTACATGGCCCAGGTGCTCAAGAAGGCCTTGAAGCTCAAGTGTGGTGCACATCATTTGTCTCCCTGTTTGAGCTTCAATCTTGTTCCCTCTTGTCCTTTCCTTCTGCACACCAACCCACCAAACACACTCTCAAGACCCAAGGTACTGGGCTGTATCTGGAGTGTATTGTGGTGCAGTCAGTTGCCAGCCAGTTGGTCCTGCGCTTGGCCTCAACCATGTTTTGTGCTAGTTGTCTTCTCTGCTTGATGCCCTGGGTCTTCCTGGCTGCTGTGTCTTGTGTTACTGGGCTCACTTGTGATGTGCATTATGCATATCATCTCTGTCTATCGCACTGCACCTTGGTTTCAATCTAGTCGACTCAATCTTGTGCGTTGTGGATGGCAGCTTGGTGTCATGCACACAACTTCGGTCTTGCCCTGCAGACCTTGCAGACGATACCTCGGTTTCATGCATGGCACCTCAGTCTTGTCCTGCAGAGCTCACAGGCAGTACCTTGGTCTCAGGCATGGCACCTCAGTCTTGTTGGCCCCATCCTAGGTAGCTCTTGGCCTCACACAGAACACCTCGGCCTTGCATGGAACACCTTGGCCTCACATGGAACACCTCGGCCTTGCACAGAACACCTTGGTGTCATGCACATCACTTCGGTCTTGCCCCATGGACCTCGCGGGCAGTACCTCAGTCTTGTGCATGGCACCTCGGTCTTGTCAGCCTTATCCTATATAGCTCTTGGCCTTGCATGTGACACATCAGTGACTTTGGTCTTGCCCTGCGGACCTCATGGATGGTATCTTGAGCTTGTGTGTGCCACCAGGACTAGCAACAGCAATAGCAACAGCACCACCACTGCCACCACCACTGCTGCTGCCACCACTGCCATCACCACTGCCGCCATCACCACCACTGCTGCCACCACCACTGCTGCTGTCACCACTGCTGCCGCCACCACTGCCATCACCACCACTGTCACCACTGCTGCTGCCACCACTGCCGTCACCACCACTGCTGCTACCACTGCCATCACCGCTGCTGTCATCACTGCTGCCACCACCACTGCCATCACCACCACTGCCATCACCACCACTGCTGTCACTGCCACTGCTGCCACTGCTACCACCATCACCACCGCTGCTGCCGCCACCACTGCCACCACCACTGCTGCCACCACCGCCGCCACCACTAGGACCATGCCCAGCTGCAGCAGCAGCAGCAGCAGCACTATTGCTGCCACCACCAGCAACAACAGCAACAGCAGCACTGTTGCTGCTGCTGCCACCAGGACCAACAATAGCAATAGCAACAGGACCACCACTGCCACCACCACTGCTGCCACCACCAGGACCATACCCAGCAGCAGCAGCAGCAGCGCTATTGCTGCTGCCACCAGCAACAACAGCAACAGCAGCACTGTTGCTGCTGCTGCCACCAGGACCAGCAGTACCAACACCAGCGCTGCTGCTGCTGCCCCACCAGGACCAGGACTGGTGCTGTCATTGCTTCCCTCACTGCCACCAGGACCACGACCAGTGCCACCACTGCTCCCCTCACTGCCACTGGGACCAGGACCAGCAGTAGCAGCAGCCCACCTGCCCACAATGCCAAGACAACAGGAATGATATTTAGTATTTGTACATTAAACCTGCAAATCACAAAGGAATATGCGCATATCCTCAACTGACATTCCCACTTCTCTTTGCTCAAGTTCTTCAATCTCCACATCCTTGTCAAAGCCCTCTGTAAAGCTGAGTGATCTACCTTGTCTTGCTGCAAACTTGAGAAGTTGAAGAGCTTCCACAACTTGAGGACTGAGGGAGTTTCTTCTAGCAGTTATTGTCTCTTTGCTAGAAGAAAATACCCTTTCACATGGGACTGAGGAGGCTTGTATAGGAAGTATATCCATAGCAAGCTTGAATAGGGTTGGAAATTGCTTCTGATTTTCCTGACAATTATCTGAGTGATGACCTTTTGAATCTAGAATGAAACTTACCTGCCAGAAAGCAATGCTATCTATATTCCCTCTAGTTGGAACAGCAAGATAACTGTCCACCTCAGCAGACAAGTCCTGTGCCCCCAACTCAGCTTGCTGTGAATCACTAAGCCCAAGCATCTGAAGTGCTCTTTGCTCATTGTTGAGACTAGTCACTCCAGGCTGAGAAGAATGTCTTGAACCTGGTTCTTGTCACAGAGTGGCTTGCATGGGGGCAAGAGAACTGCTGATGGCATGTGAGGACCGCATTTGACCCCCAGGTGTGGTAGGCCTGTCTGAGCCTGGGGTTGGTAATACAGGTCGGACTCGTAGTCAGCATGTGTCATGAGGCTTTGTCACCCCTCAGTCAGCAATCAGTTAGCCATATGGCTGGAAAATGGTTGAGTAGCAGTAGTGGTCAGCATGTACCAGTAGTATTTGTACGCGTGTGCGTGCAGAGATGAGACTCTAAGTCGAGTCTCCTTGTCTAACAAGAAGTAGTGACTGTTACGCTATTGCCTCAGGAAAGCCGTGGCTTGTTTCGCTTTCCTAAGTCTCTTGTGCTTCTTCCTCTGTGTACCATGCGTTGCTGGTACACCGAACGTCGACTCCAGCTCTAGTACAATCAACAAGTCGCTGGGAAGCGACAGCAGCTATTTCCCACCTGCAGTAGTGGGCGCATCGGCTGAGTTATCCGAGACCTCACTTGAAACGAAGGGTACTAACGATGTCTAAGTGTCACTGCTCTCGCCGGTGACATTAGACTCGACTTCTTTTCTATCACCACAGCCCCTGAAGAGAGGCAATACGTCCAACTTCCCATTAACAGGGAACGAGCATTGCAAAACACTGCTGTCTATTGGGAAGACCAAACCTTCCCCTTTCATGCATACGCGATCCAAGTAGGAGGAATGCAAATCAGGGCAGTTCATCTGCATAACAGACATTGGTACACCCTCAACTGGGGGAACGAAGGGGAGTCCCCATTCCTTGACCAAAGAGCGTGACATATTGATCAATACAACGGACGACACGAAGGAGCAGCAGTAAACACGTACGAGGAAGCTCCCACTATCACTAATTGGGATGAAGGCTCCGAAAGCGAAGAAGAGGAGGATCTCCTTGACCAACAAATTCGAAATTCACCTGTCGATCTATCGGCAGCCATTACCGCTCTTGCAGATCTATCACTAACAACCGAACCAGTCACAGTCGCCGCCACCATGTCAACTGCAGCAACTGCAGTAACAACAACCCAAGCGGGAGAAAGAACCGGACCACCAACTGGAGGTGGAAGGGAGGACCAAGTGGAGGCGGAGGTCCTCCAGGAGGCGGTCCACCAGGAGGAGGCAGAGGTGCACCAGGAGGCGGGCAACCGCAACAACCAATCCAAGCAGACGACAAACCAATGGGAGCCCTACCAATGATCTTCGAAGGAGATTGAGCCAAAGCTGAGAGTTTCCTATGAGAACTCCGAGCATACTTCCTCGTTAACCACAATGTCCCATCACTAGCCTCTTTCATTAAGCGAGTGGCCATAGCCCTCACTTGTATCAAGGGAACGGAAGTTAATCAATGGACAGAACAACAGTTGGACTGGCTAGGGACGCTCCAACCAGCAGACGACGCACATGTGGTATGGACAACATTTGTACAGAACTTTGAGAATCGCTTTCTCGACTCGCAAAAGGCACAGAAGGCGCGCATCAGACTACAAGAATTAAAAATGAGATGGCCAGAAATAGATGAGTATATCTCTACATTCAAAAGCATAGTGCATGAAGCAGGCTACAATCCGATGGATCAGAATACTATGCAGCTGTTCCTGCAAGGATTACCGCGAAGTGTTGGGCAAAAGGTGTTGGAAGACACGACCGTCAACACCTATGACCAGATGAAAGCCAAAGCCATTAACGTAACCGCATCGCAACGAATAATCGATGCCCTGTACACACGCCCCAACAACAACAACAACACCAGACGCACCCCCTTCCAAAACAACTGGCAATATTGCACTCAGCACTGCAGAATCCCCAACCACCTCGGCAAGGGTTTGGACAAACCCCCTATAATTCCACCACAGCGCCCAGGGCCTGGAATAACCAACCAGTGCCCATGGATGTAGATCAAACAAGAGCACCCTGAGGAAACTGGCGAGGACAAGGTGGAGGGCAATCCAGGGGAAATGTTGTAAGGACGGACGATCACAGAACCCAAAGAGGGGCGCAGGGTGCTGCTTCACCTGTGGACAACAAGGACACTTTGCTTGCACCTGTCCCAGAAACAGCACCGTTCAAACACACGCACCGCCCAGCTTATTGACTGGACCCCCAAAGACAATGAAATTGAATCCAGCACTTCGAAAGTGGATCACCTCCATCAACAGCTTGAAACGCTCTCGCAGGAAGATCAGGAAGAGCTGATGAACTGTCTCGGAGCTAAGGAAGGAAATTTTTCGGAGGCCTAATCTGTGTGGCCTGGATTAGGAGGACGGGATCAGATAGGATGTACCTTTCGATACGAAAATCCATGCAGCTACATTTGTTCATCCATCTATCCAAAAAGAGGGCCAAGACAACTGTGCTCCTAGACTCGGGAGCGACTGAAAACTTTATCAGCATGCAGTATGCAAAAGAAATGTGATTCCCCATTAAACGACTGGAAAGACCCAGACCAGTCTATAATGTGGATGGAACAAGAAATAAAAACGGGGACATAGAAAATTATATGGACTTAGAAATGCAGACAGGGGATCAACGGACTTGGCTGTGATTCTTCCTTACTGACCTAGGAGAACAAAAGGTCATCCTAGGATACCCATGGTTTGCCGCCACCCAGCCAAAAATCGACTGGGCAAGAGGATGGCTTGAAAGCACTCAGTTACCTCTCATCCTCAGGACTAAACTGGCAACCCAAGCGCGAATAGGAGATGCAGAGCCACGCCACAGGGCCGCAAAGCTCCCCTAAGACAAATCTGTTCCATACAAGGATCCCTTCACGTAGCTAAAATCATTGTCCCTGAAGCTAAAGGGAAAGGGCAAATGCTAGCCTCAAAACTAGTGGAAGAAGCAGGGTCACACAAAGGGAGTGGCAAGATTCCAGTCAAATACCAGAAACACGCTCACATTTTCAGTGAAGAAGCTGCCCAACAATTTCCCAAACCACGCATATGGGACCACACAATCGAACTGAAACCAGAAGCCCCAGCATCGATACCAGGCAAGGTGTACCAACTCACACAAGAAGAACAACGGGTGTTGCTAGACTTCGTCAAAGAACAACAAAGCAAAGGATACATACGCCCCTCGAAGAGCCCTTACATGGCACCCTTCTTCTTTATTAAAAAGAAAGATGGAAAGCTGCGCCCAGTACAAGATTACCATCGCCTAAATGAGTGGACCATTCGCAATCGTTACCCCCTTCCACTGATCCCAAACTAATAGTGAAAGTCCAAGGAGCAAAACTCTTCACCAAGTTTGACATCCGGTGGGGATACAATAATGTCCACATCAAAAAGGGAGACAAATGGAAGACTGCATTCATCACAAATCAAGGATTGTTTGAACCCACTGTAATGTTCTTTGGACTAACAAACTCTCCAGTGACCTTCCAAACTATGATGAACGCAATCTTTGTTGAGGAAATGGCACAAGGGTGGCTTATTGTATACATGGATGATCTGCTCATTGCCACAAAGGATGATCCCAAATTCCACGAAGAATGCGTTCACAAAATCCTGGACAAACTGAAACGATATGATCTATACCTCAAACCCGAGAAATGCATCTTCAAACAGCGAAAGGTAGAGTTCCTAGGAGTCATCCTAGAAGGAGGCATGGTCCAGATGGACCCCACAAAAGTTCAAGGAGTCGCTGATTGGCCTCAACCCCAAACAGTCAAAGATGTTCGCACATTCCTAGGCTTCACAGGATTCTACCGATATTTCATACCCAACTATTCCATCATAGCACGTCCCCTCATCCAGTTAACGCGAAAAGATACCCCATTCAGATGGAGCATGAATGCAAAGAAGCCCTCAAACACCTGAAGACACTGGTGTGCAGCAAACCCATTCTTCGACAACCTGATTACTCCAAAGCATTCTTTCTTGCCACAGATGCCTCAGCATACAGCGTGGGCACCGTACTCTCACAGGAGGGAGAAATTAACCCATGCACCCACAAACCAATGCTATGCCCCATTGCATATTATTCCAACACTTTCACCCCAACAGAGCGCAACTATGACATTTACGAGAGGGAATTCCTAGGAGTCCTGAAAGCCCTCAAACGCTTCCACCCGCATGTTGCAGCTACAGAAATCCCAGTCACCATTCTCACCGATCATGCTAACTTGACATATTGGAAAGCCCCTCAAAAAGTCAATCGATGCGTGGCTAGATAGTTTGCAGAGCTCCAAGACTATAATCTGGTCATCAAGCACGTGCCAGGGAAAATCCACACCACTCCAGACATGCTGTCTAGACCACCAGGAGCGAATCATGGCACCGAAGACAACACAGATCTGACTCTCCTTCCTCCATCCATGTTCATTGCCAGTACAACAGCACGAACGGACCCACTCGAACAACAAGTAAAAGTGGCGCAACAGAAACAATGAGCAGAGATGGAACTATGGTGTGACTCACAGGATGTGCAAAAACTCCCTGAAGGCTACGTACAAGGATGGAGGTTGGCCATACTGTCAGGACTACAGCTGAGACGTGATGTACTATCCCACTTCCACGACTCACCCACCACAGGACACCCAGGCAGAGATAACACCATCGCTCTCATCACCCAACGCTACTGGTGGCCGGGAGTGAACACCTGGGTAGAGAGATATGTCGCTGGATGTGCACAATGTCAGCAACACAAAATCCACACGATGAAGAAGAAAGTGCCACTCTACCATATACCAGGAGACCCACAGATGCGTCCCTTTAACACTGTTGCTTTAGACCTCATCACTCAACTACCCAAGGCCAACGGAATGGACGCCATCCTCACAGTCGTTGACCAAGGCTGCTCCAGAGCCGCCTTGTTCGTCCCATGCAAAACGACAATCACTGGTGAAGGAGTGGCTCAGCTATACCTCCAACACCTCTTTCCATGGTTTGGAGTACCATCGAAAGTGATTTCCGATCGCGATCCTCATTTTACCTCCAATTTCACCAAAGCCCTCACCACCAAACTGAAGATAGAACGAAACATCAGCACAGCCTTCCACCCACAAACCGATGGACTCACGGAACAAAGAACCAGTGGGTGGAGCAATACCTCCGGCTCTACACCTCGGCTAGACAGGACAACTGGGAGGAACTCTTACCGATTGCAACATTCGTACACAACTGATGGCCCAACCCCATGACCAAGCTAAGTCCTCATGACATCATTCTCGATATCGTCCCAGTGCTGCTGAAGAACCTGCACCCATCACCAGTAATGAAGCAATGGAAGATAGACATGAGCGTGCCAAAGCACACCGAGAAGCAGCAGTCCAAGCCCTCAATGAAGTCGCCAAAGCAATCCCTCCTGTGCAATACCAAGAAGGGGAACAAGTCTGGCTCAAAGCGAAACACCTGTCACTCCCTTATGCATCTGCCAAACTTGCACCCAAACGTCATGGACCTTTCAAAATACTGAAAGAAGTCTCACCGGTGGCTTACAAACTGCAACTGCCGGCAGCCTGGACCATCCATGACATGTTTCACAGCTCATTACTCACCCGTTACAAAGAAACGGAAGAACACGGGACCAATTACCAATGCCCACCTCCAGAGATGATTGATAATGCTGAGGAATATGAAGTGGATCAAATTATCAATCACAGGCACCATGGGAGACAACGTCAGCTCCAATACCTCATCCGATGGAAGGGTTACTCAGCCTCTGACGACACCTGGGAACCCGCTGACCAAGTACATGCCCCTACCTTAGTAAAGCGATACCATCGACAACACCCTCTGGATGAAAAGGTAGAGTACAAAGGAAGCAAATGCATGACATGGGTCAGATCAACCGCCTCTCGCTCTTTCACCCATTTGCAACCCAAAACACCATGTCCTCTCCCCTCTCTGTCCCATCTTACATCACAGCAAGTCCCAGCGATATGAAGAGCCCCTACCAATCCCACCACCCACGCACAAAGCCGCCAGCAAGCAGCCTGAACCGCTTGTCGTCCCCATGGAGGTGGTGGCGTCGTCCACCAAAGTCAGTGAGTTTCAGCTCTCTCCCCGAACTGTCCACGCCGCTCTCAAAGGAAATAGCCCCACCAAAGAGCAGCTCGCTCTTGTCGCACAAGGCTTGGCAAGCGTTGTGCATAAAAACAAAGAGGTGTCAAGGCACAACAAGCAACAGCTCGCAATACTCAAAGGACGATCCGACACTCTGGCAGAGTGTGAGGTGAACGCGGCTCGCCTGGAAGCAACCTACAAACACTGGAGGGACGATCAACTCGCAGCCGACGAGGAAGATCTGGGGGTACCCGAAGGGTATGAGGAGAACAAAGGGCGAGTGCCCAATTTCTTCATTCCAATCACTGATGGAGCTTACACCATGCACACCCTCACGGCATACGTCAAACGCGAGGGTC
Organism: Russula compacta; assembly: GCA_022376555.1. Taxonomy (NCBI): domain Eukaryota; kingdom Fungi; phylum Basidiomycota; class Agaricomycetes; order Russulales; family Russulaceae; genus Russula; species Russula compacta. The sequence continues at coordinate 213,230 of WTXH01000024.1, forward strand.
AGTACTGTCACCGCCAAGGGTTTGACAGCAACAGTAGACACACTAAGTCGACGAGCTAGGACTCGAAGTGTCCTAGAAGACTTATAGAGTGGAAGTCGACCTGCAAGTCGATATCGATGCCGGTTACCGCTTGCTGAGCTGCAACTCAGTAGCCACCCACAAGGAAGTAGAACACTGCTAGGATTGAGACAAGAGACTCAACTTGCCTCTACCAGGTGTAATGAGTCCCCTATTTATAGTACATAGTACTTGAGGGCAGGCCTAGGGCCTGAAGGGGCAGTGCTACCTATTTATACGTCCAAGACAATAACAACCAATGGCACAAGACACTCAAGAAATCACGAGCTGATGTATGTGAAATGGGGCACGAACATGAAACGGGGTCAGATCCCTCTATTTGGCCGGTTCCGCAACTTACAGGGGCGCGATGGTGTTGAACCATCACCCCAGGCCGGTTACACCACCCTTTCGCTAGACAGGATGCCCTCATCCTGTTTTCCTCCATGCCGATCGTCTACCCAGTTGCAGCGCTCGACTCCCACCAGGGGGATCTTCTTTGCAGCTCTTGCTGTGATGAGCCGGTCCTCGGACGCCTGCTTTGCGGCTTCAGACACTGCCAGATTTGCCTGAGCCAGGCGTAGCTCGGCGCGCAAGATGTCGACCTCACGGTCCAGCACGTGGTAGCGGTGACCTCAGCGAGGAGGGGCCAGTCATCCAGGTCGATGATGGCCTCGTGCAGGGGGTGATAGTCGATTTCTGTCCCCCACAGGCGGGCGCGGAACCATGGTGGGAGTGGGGATAGTGGGAAGTCATTGAAATCCGGGCGTGCGTACAGCTCGATGATTTGAGCATCGTGATCACCTGTTGCATTGGCCACCAGGCCGGCCACTCGCCCGTCGTCCAGCTGCTTGATGAAGACGGCGGGCTTCTCGCCATCTGGGGTGGTGATCGTGAACTCGGGGAGCCTCCCCTCGTTCTTGACGTATCCGTCGGGGCACAGTAGGGGCTCCCCGTCGAGCTGGTGGATCCGCGCTTTAAGCTCGCATTATCACGGTTGACCTCTTCGAACTGCCTTTTGAGGCATCGCACCTCATCCTGGAAGAGTGTTTCCCGCTGCTGGAGGGTAGAGGCAAGTCCCGAGGCCAGTTGCCAGAGTTGTGTTGGGTCGAGGTTCTCGTATCTGTCCAAGACGGATCGCACCGTGCCGGGGGAGAGGGGCCCTTCCAGAATGCGTTTGTCTCGAGGTCGGGGAACTCCCGGGAAGGCAATTGTGTTGGAGGCAGGGGCAGCAGTGCCTTGGCTGGCGGGGGCCGCTGTGGCGGGAGACTGGACAGTCTCCGTGGTCGTGACATGCATGGTCGGGGCTGGGACAGGGACTGGAGCGGGTGAGGACATGAGGATGTAATGGTTGAGAGATGAGTGAAGAGGGAATGGATTGATGCTTTCGCCGGGGGTTTCTGCTTCCCTTTTATGTTATTCAAGGGCTGGCGCTTGTGATACTCCCGGAGGAGATCCAGGGCGTGCACCTGGTCAGCTGGTTCCCAGGTGTTGTCACTTTCGGGATAGCCCCGCCACTTTATGAGATAGTGTAGCTTCTTTGATCGCCCTTGAAGGCGATGGTTTCGGATTTGTTCTACCTCGTATTGTTCTTCATTATCGATTAATTCAGGGGGAGGTCGGGTGTAGTTAGGCCCGTGGGCATCCGTCTCCCTATATGGGGTAAGAAGGGAGGCGTGGAATACGGGGTGGATCAACCACAATGCAGGAAGTTGCAGGAGGAAGGCACCGGGGATACCTCTTTGAGGATTTTGAAAGGGCCATACCATTTTGGGTTTAATTTGGACCTTGATGTGGGAGGGTCAGGTGGGTCCCCTCTAACCACACTTGGTCTCCAACTTTGTATTGCTTTGCTGGCGTTTTGGCTGCTTTTTATTGATAGCCTTGATGGCTTGATCCCATGCTTCTTCCAGTCTCCGTGTTCGTTGTTCTGCTGCCTCATTATTGGTCCGACCCCTAAATCCTCGGGTCCCAACATTGGCTCATAACTGATAAGGATTTGATTGGGCGATAGCCCGGTGGTACTGTTTTTCTGGTTGTTATGTACTGCTGTTGCGACTGCGACCCATTCTGTCCAGTCGTCTGGTTGTCCACTCGTTACCAATCGCAGATATTGCTCTATCCATTGGTTCTTTCGTTCGGATAGCCCATCAGTTTGAGGGTGGGCCACGGTGGATAGGTTCTGTTGTATCCCGAGCCTTTTTGTGAGCGCTTTCCCGAAACTCGACGTGAACCACGGGTCTCGGTCACTGATGATCTTTCTTGGCAGTCCATACCATGGATATATATGGTCCAGGTAGAGTTGGGCGATCCCCGGCCCTGTGATGTTGGTTGAGCAAGGGAGGAACAGGGCAGCACAGGAGCATCCATGATCCACGATGGTGAGGATTGCATCTAGTCCTTGCTTTGGTGGTAGTCCAGTGATCAGGTCCATGGATATGGTCTCGAAGGGCAGCGTGCCTGGTGTAGTGGGGATTCGATAAAGAGGAATGTGTGGCCGGTGCGTTAGTATCTTGGCTTGTTGGCATGTTGCACATCCTCTGATGTAGTCCGCAATCCATTCTTTCATCCCTGGCCACCAGTATCGCTCTTGTACTTTCCGTAGGGTCTCGTCTCTTCCTGGATGGCCAGATGTGGGGGTGTCGTGGGCATTTCTGACGATGGTGCGTCTGAGTTCCTTGAGGTTGGGTACAATGGTTTTCCCATTGATTGTTTGTGCCGCTTGGATTCGGTGTGACGGGATGATTGTGATGTCTTTATTGTCATCTTCGCCATGATCCACATTAGATGGTCTGGATAGCGCGTCTGCTGCAGTGTTCGTCTTTCCTGGGATGTACTCCAGTATGTAGTCGTATTCTTGGAGATCGGCGTGCCATCGTGTGGTTCGTCGGTTCAAGTTTCTTGGCGACTTCCAGTACTGTAGGTTGGCGTGGTCGGTTCGGATTATGAATGGCATCTTTGTCCATCCTAGGTAGTGCCTCCAGTGGGCTAGGGCCTTCATGACGGCTAACAGTTCTCGTTCGTAGATGTCGTAGTTTGTTCTGTTGGCGTGAATGTCGCGGAATAGTAGGCCACTGGGTGTAAGACTGGTTTGTGTCTCTGTGCCAAGGTTTTTGTGAGGTCATGCTGTCCCTCCTGCGAGAGTACGGCGCCTACGCCATAAGCTGATGCATCGACGTGCAGCGTGAACTGTTTTTCGACGTTGGTTGGATTAGCACTGGGCTGCCGCACATTCTTGTTTTTAGCTCTTCAAACGCCCTCATTTGTGCCTCTCCCCAGTGCCATGGTGTGGTTTTCTTTGTTAGTTCGAGTAAGGGTCGTGCAATTTTTGAGTAGTTCGGGACAAGTATCGGTAGTAGCCGGTGAATCCCAGGAAGCTCCTGATGTCTGTCGGGTTCTTTGGCGGAGACCAATCTGCGATTCCCTGTAGCTTTTTAGGGCTCATCCTGAGGTGGCCCTTTCCTACAATAACCCCTAGATACTCGATTTCTTCCTTTTCAAACTGGCATTTCTCGGGTTTGAGATAGAGATCATTTTCTTCTAGTTTGTCCAGCATGCGGTGGACGTACTCCCGGTGCCTGGCCGTATGTTGTTCCTCTGTTTCGTGTGGTCGCCTGGCCGTGTGAATGGCGATATCGTCCATGTATACAGATAGCCAGCCTTCTCCTACTTCCTGTCGAAGATCGTATTCATCATCATTTGGAAGGTTGCTGGGGAGTTAGTGAGACCGAAGAACATGACCGTTGGCTCGAACAGTCCCTCATGGGTAAGAAAAGCGGCCTTCCACTGTCTCCTTCCTTTATTCTGATGTTGTTATAGCCCCATTGCACGTCCACTACCATGAACTTGGTACATCCGCTGAGTCAATCCACAACTTGTGGGATGAGGGGTGAGACGTTCCTGTTTCTCTTTGTCCATTTGTTGACGGGCCGGTAGTCCTGTACCGGTCTCAGTTTCCCGTCCTTCTTCTTCACAAAGAAGAAGTTGGCTGCGTATGGCGATTTCGAGATGCGGATGGTTCCCCTTTTCAGGTGCTCTTGCACGAACTTGTGCATCTCTGCTTTTTCCTCCTGCGTGAGGGGTAGTAGTCGTCCGGGCATGGTGTTGGGGGCTCCGGGTAGTAGTTCAATGGCGTGATCCCATATAGTGGAGCTGGGCATTCGCTGCGAGTCTTCCTTGCTGAAGACTTTCTTGTGTCGTCTGTATTCGGTAGTATGGTATTGTTTTGTTCTGGGTTGCTCGTGACGCCTCCTATTGTTGCTCTCCCTAGAAGGTATGTGTCGGTCTGTTTCCTAAGTGGTCGTGGGACATTCTTGGTTCGGGGCACGTACACCACTTTTGCGGCATTCGGGGCTGAGAGGACAATAGGGAGGTGGGTAAAATCGATCCACCCTTTCTTCCAGTCAATCTTGGGTTGAACGGATGCAAACCATGGGTATCCGAATATGGCTTTGTGGTCCCCTAGGTCCGAGAGGAAGAATCTCTGGTTTGTGGTTTGAGTTCCTGTTTTGAATTGTAGGTCGGTGTAGTACTTGAGGGCCCCACTTCTATTTTCCGTCCCATCAACGTTGAACAACGGCCGCGGATTCACCAGTTGTTTGATAGGGAGTTGTAGCCACCTGGCGTAGTCTAGGCTCATGAAATTTTCGGTAGCCCCTGAGTCTAAGAGGGCTACTCCTTCGGCTCTTTTTGCGATTGATCGTGCATAGAAGCGAACTGTCATGGACTTTCTTGCCGATATATATACATTTTCGCTATGAATTCGCCTAAGCAGGGCCGATCTGATTAGGCAGAGGGAAAATCCTGTGCGACTCCCATCTCCTTGGCCAGCTTGATCTGGTTGTCAAGGGACATCCCTTCCAACTGTGCTCGCATGGTGGCCACCGAGGTATTTTCTGATGGTTCTGCCATCTGGTAGTCTTGTTCTTCTTCCTCTTGGAAGTCGATAAGGTTGGCCTGTCTAGGGCCTTGCCTGTAAGGGTTCCTGGATGGTTGTCGCCTTTCGGGGCATGCACGGGCGAAGTGTCCTTCCTTGCCACAGTTGAAGCATCGCATTGCTTCATATCCAGGTGCTGATACGTTTCCCCTCGCGGGTGGTCCCGTCCTTTGCCTCCAATTTCCTCGTCCTCGCCAGTTATTGGGGGTGCGACCCCTTGACAGGTCCATTGGGACCGGGGTGTTGTTCATGGATGGCGGCGCATTTGTGGAATTATACTGGGGGCGATTCCCTGGGTTGTATCTGGGTTGCCAGTTCCTTTGTTGGAATGGCGGTGGTCTGGGTGGGTTGTTGAATCTCTGGAATGGCGACTGTGCTCCCAGGGTTTTCTTTAGGATGCCATCTATGATGGTCTTTCCCTGCGCAATGGTTTTAACCTTTTCTTTGAGGTCGTGGTAATTGAGGGGGATTGGTGGTTTCAAGGTGTCGTGTAGGAGTGACGCGGGGATCCCCTGGAGGAAGATGTTGTACGTTTCCCCGTTTCCTAACGTGTATCCTGCTTTTCTCGCCAGGCTTTCGAACCTGGTGATGTATTCGTTGTAGTCGGATCCCTTCATCTGACAATCCCTGATTTCGTTTCGGGCCCGCTGAGCTGCCTGGGTGTCCTGGAACTGTTGGCTAAATTCCAGGAGGAATTGATCCCATAGTGCTGGGATGCTATCCTGAGGCATATGCAATCTGTCGATCCATTCGCCCATATCTCTGACCCATTGGGCCGTATTTTCTCCTTTTATGAGGGTGAGGGTGAAGGCAATCTTTTTAAACGGGGAGTTGTAGCCTGCTACATCTGCATTCAGACGTAGGTACCCTTTTACTTCTTCGATGAAGTCGTCCGCTTTCGACCTGTCTCCTGTGAAGACTTGTGGGAGTGCTCCCATGGTTTTTACATCGGCAGCTGCTGCCACCGGTACTTGCGGTGCATTTGGGTCTGGTCCTGGTGGCCCTCCAGGTCCTCCAGGTCCTCCAGGTCCTCCAGGTCCTCCACCGGATCCTCCCAGAGGTCCTGCCCTTCTAAGGACCTGTCTGAGGACGTTTTGGATATGTTGTGGCGCGCTTTGGGTGGTTGTGGATGGTTGGGTGGTCACGGCTGTGGCTGTGGTGGTTTGGGTGGACATGGTCTGTGAGATACTGGGGATTCTAGCTCCTGCTGGGATGGCGTCCGTGGGTGGTCCCTGTAATGGAGTAAGGGTTCTGATGGGGAATGCTGGTGCTTTTTCTTCTACTGGTGTGATCTTGATTTTGTTGAAGGCATCGTCAATTTCTTTGACCGCTTCGTCTGATTCGGTATCTGAGGCGACCTCTGGCTCTTCTAGCTCTTCATCAAGAAGCTCGTCAGCTTCTGATCCTTCTGTGTCGTATTGTGTAGCTGTGGGACTGTCGCTCCTAGAGTGTATTGTCCTCTGTCCCAATGGACTTCTTTCCACCTGTCGTTGTGGATGCACACCAGCTTTGGATTGGTCGGTGCTTTGCCTCTTGCTGTAACGATAATCTGTACATCCCGGTCTGTGGGGTTTGCTGGATGTTCTTTGGAGATGTACCGAACTCTGTGGTTCCTCCTGCCTCCAACGGCGTCTACCCAATCGAGGGTCGTAGTCTGCAGTGTCCCTTCTGAACTGCTAGCCGTATTGAAAGAAAGTTGAGTCTAATGTCACCGCCAAGGGTTTGACAGCAACAGTAGACACACTAAGTCGACGAGCTAGGACTCAAGTGTCCTAGAAGACTTATAGAGTGGAAGTCGACCTGCAAGTCATATCGATGCCGGGTTACCGCTTGCTGAGCTGCAACTCAGTAGCCACCCACAAGGAAGTAGAACACTGCTAGGATTGAGACAAGAGACTCAACTTGCCTCTACCAGGTGTAATGAGTCCCCTATTTATAGTACATAGTACTTGAGGGCAGGCCTAGGGCCTGAAGGGGCAGTGCTACCTATTTATACGTCCAAGACAATAACAACCAATGGCACAAGACACTCAAGAAATCACGAGCTGATGTACGTAAATGGGGCACGAACATGAAACGGGGTCAGATCCCTCTATTTGGCCGGTTCCGCAACTTACAGGGGCGCGATGGTGTTGAACCATCACCCCAGGCCGGTTACAAGTACTGTCTCGGCACCTCTGGGAAAGGAGAGGCCATCTATCGCCACGAACTTTTCGCCCCCAACCGCACAACCATCAATGAAGAGGGAGAGTACCCTCATTGGTTCTTCGAAGCTCTCGCAGACCCCAACACTTACGACACCATGCAGCGTCAAGCCTCTGAACTGGGAGGGGACTGGGGAACTGCCGCTGAGTTCCAACAATACCATGAGACGGTTACTGACCTCACAGGACTTCACATCGAAGTCAGGGAGCTGCAAAGTTGCATTGACTCCCTTCACTATCAAGAGGAACAAAGCCACCACCACCTCATTGGATCCCATCGATACGAGAGCTACGCTCTCTTTCGCAAATTACAGGATGAACCCCTACTCAAAGGGGACAAGAACCGTAAGTTCTCATCCATCCCACACAGCTCGCGCCATGGTGCGGCTCATTTCTAAACTGAGGGTGATGTCACAGAGTGGTTTGCATGGGGGCAAGAGAACCGCTGATGGCATGTGAGGACCACATTTGACCCCCAGGTGTGGTAGGCCTGTCTGGGCCTGGGGTTGGTAATACAGGTCGGACTCGTAGTCAGCATGTGTCATGAGGCTTTGTCACCCTCAGTCAGCAATCAGTTAGCCATATGGCCGGAAAACGGTTGAGTAGCAGTAGTGGTCAGCATGTACCAGTAGTATTTGTACGTGTGCGCATGCAGAGACGAGACTCTAAGTCGAGTCTCCTTGTCTAACAAGAAGTAGTGACTGTTACGCTATTGCCTCAGGAAAGCCGTGGCTTGTTTCGCTTTCCTAAGTCTCTTGTGCTTCTTCCTCTGTGTACCATGCGTTGCTGGTACACCGAACGTCGACTCCAGCTCTAGTACAATCAACAAGTCGCTGGGAAGCGACAGCAGCTATTTCCCACCTGCAGTAGTGGGCGCATCGGCTGAGTTATCCGAGACCTCACTTGAAATGAGGGGTACTAATGACATCTAAGTGTCACTGCTCTCGCCAGTGACAGTTCTTCATAGTAAGGATCAAGCTAAAAGGCATTATTATAGATAAATATTGCTTAGAAAAATAGTAAAACATACAGCATCAATTAAAGTTAACCTTATTAGATCTATGGTCCTTGAGGTGTGGTCTCTGAACCACTGTAACTTTCTTTTGGGGTTTAACACTAGATTAAGCATTAGAAGAGAAACCATTCACTAGAACAAATCACTTACATATAGAAATTGTATAAGCTGGAACACCTTCAGTTTCCTGCTGATACTCCTCTAGCTTGTCAATGCCTTCTTGAATTATTTCCTTAGCATCTAGGTGTGTACTTTGATATTTCTTAAGACTTGCAAGGAGTCCTTGAAATGCAGGAAGGGTGCCACAAAGTGTGGGGGTTTTTTCAGCAGATAGTAACTGCTGATAGGAATGAGGCAGCTAGATAAAATGTTAATTGGCTTCTAAACAAAAGTTTAAGATCAAAATATAAATACCTCAAGTATTTCCTTTATCATAGATAAATTCTTCCAATCAGCTCTGTTAAGCTGATTATTTGAGTCATGCTCTCTTAAATATTAATCAAGAGCCTATATTTTAACTTGATTGGTATATTCATGACAAAAAAAAAAAGCTAACACACCTCTTCAAGCTTTAAGGCTCTCTCAATCATTAAGAAGGTTGATGACCACCTTATTTCAATATCACAAATCAATTGAAGTTTTGGATAACCCCATATCTCTAAGATATTGGAAAAATTGTGATGCCTAGAAGTAGATGCATGAATCTATAATCTCTAAGCACAATTTCACTCTTATTTAAAGAAAAAACTTACACTATGAATCACACCTCGCAGTTTTTGAAGAGGGTCTTCTGTAGCAATCAACCCACTCATACCCCTATCATTCTTTGGCATGCTAAATTAACAATATGAGGAAAGCAACTATAGGGGAATTAGGTTAGATTGATATTATAAAAAATATTGCACAGACCGTATACACTGTGTTGAGCCAGAAAAGTTAATGTGATGCTGGACAAGTGACCCTTGTAGTGATGATACAAAGGTATCATTGTTGGAGGCATTGTCCATTGTGATCCATCCAATCTATTAGATAATATTATTAGTTTTACTAATACTAAAAAAAAAACTTACCTTCTTAGTAATCTTAAGGTGGTCTAAAACAAAAAGAAATGCTTCTGCCAAGCGCTCTCCACTGTGAGAACCAGGAATGTGCACAAAGCCAATTAGATCTGTGCACATGTTGATCTTAGGCTGTGACCCTCTTTGTAGAGAAATCTTCTCTAGCCAGTGAGCAGTAACTGCCATATAAGCCTTTTTGTCAAAGTCTGTCCACAAATCCATGGTAAAAGATATTTTTCCCATGGAGTTGTTCTAAAATAAATTAGCCAAATATAAATAGTAAATTAAAAAGGCTTACTAGCATATTATCTGATAATTTTTCAATTTGCTCTTGCTGAAGCTCTAAGATACACTTCTGCATTGTGGTGCAATGAGGGATATCTTTCTCTTTAAGATCCCTTTTCAAAAGAAGGAGTCTTCTAAACTCCTTGCCATCCACAAGACTAATAGGCTGTAAAAAATGTAAAAAATAAGAATTAAAAAATAAAAAATAAAGAACCTGATCAGTGGCAATAATGAACTCTGCAATAGCATCAATGAAGTGCCCTTTAGTGAATTGTGGCCTCTCTTGAGTCTGAGATCCAAGCCTGATGCCTTGAGAAGCTGCAATAACTTCTAAAGCATCTTTGGCTCTGATTGTGAGCTCAAGTCTCTCACACTCAGCAACCCACTCTTGAAGGTGATGGGTATATAGGTGTCTTCTTAGAGTACCTGTAGCTGTAGATCTACCATAGCCTTGAACCTTATGTGCAGTATTGCCTTCATATAATGATCTAAAAAAAATTAGAAAAAAAATCAAGTAAAATTAAAAACTCACAAGCAAAATTGACAACATCTTTTATCACCCTCAGCCTCAATAAAAGTGAGAGTGTCAGCAGCCATGTGGGCTTTTCTGTTGCCTGCTGTCCCAGAACTTCTAGCTCCTGCTCTTCTCAGCCTGTGGCTAGGAGAGGCATGCAGTGGCTCCATTGGAGCATTCTGCACTCTAGGCCTTGATTCCTCTGATGAACTACTAGAGGAAGTGTCTGATCTATCAAGATTAAACTCCTCAACATCCAAAGAGGTGTGTGGATGAGAAGGTAAGTTCTATGTAATAAAAAATGAGATTTTTTCAATAAATATATATATATATATATCACCTGTGTTGATGCTCCAGAGACATTAGGGTGCTCAGAGCTCACAAATGGATCATTAGGATCTAATTGATGACCCTGGTGAAGCCTCATGGTGCTCCCACTGCCACCCATGGCAGTAACTTGAGGATTAAAAGTGACATGCCAAGGAGCCCTTGAGGTTTGTTGCACTGCAGTTGTTGCACCAGCAGCAGCAGCTGGTGAAGCTAATAGTAATTAATTAATATTAATAAATTTGCACATGTGCACAGCAAAACTTACCTTCGAGTTGAAAGCTTGTCTGAAGTGCTCCACCAGGGAGATGAACAGCTGTACCCTAATGACACCTAGTTGACCTCCTCCCTGGGGATGGGGTCACAGGGGTATTCTTTCTTTTCCTTCCAGGCATTCTGATCAGCAAAACTAGGTGTTTAGGACTTAGGACTTTGCAAGAGAGCTTGTAGCAAGAGTGCGGGAGAAAGAGTATGGTCAAGGATTTCTGACATGTCAGCCTGTAGCCCACAACCCACCCCCTTCTCCATTTAGGCAAGGTGCCCTGTGCCCAAGTAGCAAGCCCCTACCACTGCCATCATGTTGCCATCACCATCCTGCAGCACTGTCCAACAGTGACCCCTCAAGCATGTGCACACGCAATCTCACTCTCTCCCATCAGGACCACCAGCAGCAGCACTGCCCTGCCGGCGCTGCCACCACCACCACCAATGCCAATGCCAGCGGCAGTACCACCACCACTGCCACTGCTGCCTACACCGGCAGCAGCACTAGCACCAGCAGCACCAATGCCACTGCCACCACTGCTGCTGTGACTGTGCCCCCACCTCTATGGATGTGCCACAAGTCCTCAAGCTTGCTTGTGCACATCCACACCAGCATTCATGGATTGACTCGCTGCTACCAGGACCAGCAGCAGCAGCCCACTCGCCCCGCCTGCCCTCACCCCCATAGCAATGCACAGCTCAGCCCCAATCTGAAGTGTGTACACAAGGGTGCGTGCACACATAGCTCCACTTGCAAGCACCAGCAGCAGCAGCGTGGTGGTGGCTGCTGTCCCCACCACCAGTGTCACTGGTGCGAGCAGTGACACTTAGATGTCGTCAGTACCTCATGTACTGAGGGAGATTGCTGAAGACTCAGCCAATACACCTACTACTGCAGGTGGGAAATAGCTGCTGTCGCTACCAAGCGACTTGTTGATCATACTAGAACTTGACTGGACATTTGGGGTGCCAGCAATGCGTGGTACACAGAGAATAAAGCACAGGAAACTCAGGAGAGTGAAACAAGCCACAGCTTCTCCTAGAGACAATAGAACAATAGTCACTACTCCTATTGGACAAGGAGACTCGACTTAGAGTCTTGTCTCTGCACACGCACACATACAAATACTACTAGTACATGCTGACTACTGCTACTATCTGGCCGTGTTCCAGCCATACAGCTGACTACTTTGCTGACTGAGGGCTGACGAAGCTCTGACATACATGCTGACTACAAGTCCGACCTGTATTACCAACCCCAGGCCCAGACAGGCCTACCAATCCTAGGGGTCAAACGCAACCTTCACATGTCATCAGCGGTTCTCTTGCCCCCATGCAAGCCACTCTGTGACAACCAGTGCCAGCACCAGCACCACCCACCTGCCCTCACCCCCATCCCCATGCCTATGCAACAGGCTCTCAAATGAGGTGTGTCGATCGATGCACACCTCGGCCCCAAACTGGAGCATGTATGCGAGGGTGTGTGTGTGCATCACTCCTCCCCCACCACCACCAGCAGCCTGCCTGCCTGCCCTCACCCGCATCCCCACACTTGTGCAACAGGCACTTGAACAAGGTGCACCGATGCACACTTCAGCCCCAAACTGGAGTGCTGACATGAAGGTGTGTGTGCACATCACTCCTCCCCCACCACCACCAGCCCACCTGTCCAGCCTCACCCCCATCCCCACACCTGTGCAACAGGCTCTCGAATAAGGTGTGCCAATGCACACCTCGGCCCCAAACTGGAGCACATATGCGAGGGTGTGTGCACACATTGCTCCACCACCACCACCACTAGCCCGCCCCCGCCACCCCCACACCCCCACCACCACCAGCAGGAGCACCAGCACTATGCCTTCACCAGCACCAGCACTAGCACCAGCACAGCACTGGAAGCAGCGTCACCACCTCCACCAGCACCAGCACCAGCACCAGCACCAGCACTGGCACCGGCAGCAGCATTGCCAGTGCCACCACCTCTACCAGCACTAGCACCAGCAGCAGCATTGCCAGCGCCACCACCTCCACCAGCACCAGCACCAGCACCAGCACCAGCAGTAGCATCACTGGCACTGCCACCTCCACCAGCACCAGCAACAGCATCTGCAACACCAGCAGTGCCACCACCACCACCTCCACCAGTGCCAGCAACAGCAGCAGCGCTGTTGCGCCACCAGCACCAGCACCACCTCCACCTGCACCAGCAACAGCAATGGCAGCAGCGCCGCCACTGCCTCCACCATCACAACACCAGCGCTGGCAGCAGCATTGTCACTGCTCCCACCAGCACCAGGGTCAACAGCAACACCAGCAACATCGCTGCCCCGCCTCCACCAGCACTAACAACAGCAACACCAGCAGTGCCATCACCGCTCCCACCTGCACTAGAGCCGGCAGCAGCAGCAGCACTGCTGCCCCCACCACCACCAACCTGCACCCACACCCAGGCCACACCCACACCCATAACCCGTGGGTGTCTGGCACCCGAGTCATTCCCTATGGGCAACACTCACCATCAAAGGTCCCTCCAATTTCTTTTACAGAGGTATGTAACCAGCACTAGCACCAGCCTGGCACCAGTGCCACCTGCCTGCCCTCATGCCTGTGCCACAGGCTCTTAAGTGAGGTGCGAGCAAGTGCACACATGCATGCATCCAGTTGTCTATGGCATCTTGAGCTGCGCACCCTGTGCTGAGGAGGAGGATGGTTATATGTAATGTATAGGTATTCTTTGTAAAGTACATAGTAGACTTAGTAGTATCAATACATGCTGCATTAATATAAATGAACTTAATGAAGTGGCAGATGATTCAGGATGAACACTCAGTCACTCATGGCCAAATATGGCATATAGAACCAGCTTGAGCTGTTCCCAGATGAACACTCATGGCCGAATATGGCATATAGAACTAGCTTGAGCCATTCCTGAGCCACTCCAACTGACAAAATGACCATATATGGCCTTGGACACTATATATGGCATTCAAAAACAGCTCAAGCCATTCCTGAACTGCTCAGGAGCTGTGAGCTGTTGAATGGCTTAGCTCAGCTCACATACGGTCTGGTTTAGCTCACTGAGTGGTTTCAAGCCGTGCCGTGGCAGCACTATCTGATGCTACTTGATTAGGGAATTACTTCTGCCAGGGCACAAAACTTGGAATGGTCAGTCTGGTCTTCTACAAAGAAAGAAGCTGCTTTTCAAAAGTCAATAAAAAGTCACTATACATTCAAAAGTCATTATATGTTGCAGAAAGTCATTCTATACTCAAAAAAGTCATTCTATGCTCAAAAAAGTCATTCTATGCTTTAACAAAGTCATAATAGTTGGGAGAAAAGTACATGTAATTTTATAAAAGATAAAGTATGGAAAGGACAAAGAAAGACACATTTGAAAAGACAAAGTACAAAAAGGCACAAATAAGACAATTTCGAAAAGACAAAGTACCAACACTTTTCCTGATGATAGAGCAGGCCAGTCTGGCCCAGTCTTGTGCACTTAGTGGTGTGGGGTCCCTTGTAGGGTGGTAGCCATGCTTAATGGCAGCTAGTACTGTGTTTACTGCTGTGTTGAACATCCCCAAGGAGATGTCCATACCAACCCTGTTGCCATCAAAGGTGTATGGGCCTTCATTGTCATGGCTGAATAGGTGCCTGAGGTCCTTGAGGACTTCTCTGAGGACCCATTTATGCTCCTCCTCAGCTTCCTTGGGCACATTCAGTTGGAAGGGGTTCTCTGTGGCTCTATAGGGGGTTCTTTCTGGGAACAAAGCAGTAAGTGTGGGTTTGGGTGGTTTGGGGGGAATAGAGGGTGTTGGGTTTAGGGTTAGGGTTGTGGGTTGTGGTGGTGTATGGTCAAGCGCCATCGAGTGGGCCATTGGTTGTTTTCTTCTGATGAATAAATGGGTTACCCAAGGCCACCTCAGAGATGCCACTGTAGAGCATGCTGTGTACCACCTCCCAATTATCATCCAAGAGTTGGCCTAATTTTGCAACCAACCCCGTGACTTTCACGTGACCAATTGAGCTCTGCATCTCAGTTGCAACTGAAGGACATGTTCCCAGAACACAGCCAAGTCATGCGCTCACAAGTAGTTTATGTAACAGAGTCTCGCGTTCAAATAATATAATATTTTATCTTATTTAAATTATCTAAGCTACATGTGTGGTGGAGATGAGTAAGTCAGATAATGTGGAGAATGGGAAGTCGGCTGGGACGGATAGGGATAATAGAGGTACATCCAAGCAGGCACATATGGGCTGGGCATGGGAAGTGATGTGGATGGGGGAAGCGACGTGGGCAGGGGAAGCGATGCGGGCGGGGGTTCTACTTTGATGGCCCGTCCCTCTGCTACGCACGCATGCTCTTGAACATTGGCAGTGGTAGAGCACGCATCGGGCTTTGCATGTTTCCCGGATTGTTCTCCAGCCCCATATGGGTCATTATCGGCAGCGCGCTTGTCACCACCAAGGGTTTGACAGCAACAATAGACACACTAAGTCGATGAGCTAGGACTCCAAGTGTCCTAGAAGACTTATAGAGAAGAAGTCGACCTGCAAGTCGATATCGATCGTCGGGTTACCACTTGCTGAGCTCGACTCAGTAGCCACCCATAAAGAAGTAGAACACTGCTAGTATTGAGACAAGAGACTCAACTTGCCTCTACCAGGCGTAATGAGTCCCCTATTTATAGTACGTAGTACTTGAGGGCAGGCCTAGGGCCTGAAGGGGCAGTGCTACCTATTTATACAACCAGAACAATAACAGCCAATAGCACAAGACACTCAAGAAAATCACAAGCTGATGTACATGAAACGGGGCACGAACATGAAACGGGCACGAATCCTCTAGTTGGCCGGTTCCGCAACTTACAGGGGCGGATGGTGTTGAACCATCACCCCAGGCCGGTTACATCACTCCCCCGCTAGACAGGATGCCCTCATCCTGTTTTCCTCCATCCTGATCGTCTTGCCAACTGCGCTCGGTATCACTCGACCCCCACCGTCGGGATCTTCTTGGCGGCCCTTGCTGCAATAAGTCGGTCCTCGCAAGCTTCTTTCGCGGCCTCAGACGCTGCCAAATTCGCCTGAGCCAGACGTAGCTCGGCGTGCAGCGTGTCGCACTCGCAATCCAGGACCCGGTACCTCGTGACTTCGGCAAGCAGGGGCCAGTCATCCAGGTCGATGACGGCTTCACGCAGGGGGTGGTAGTCGACTTCCGTCCCCCATAGGCGGGCACGGAACCAAGGTGGGAGTGGGGATAAGGGGAAGTCATCGAAGTCGGGGCGAGCGTAGAGCTTGATGATTTGGGCGTCGTGATCGCCCGTCGCATTGGCCGCCAGGCCGGCCACTTGTCCGTTGTCCAACTGTTTGATAAAAACGGTGGGCTTCTCGCCGTCGGGGGTGGTGATCGTGAACTCCGGGAGTCTTCCGTCATTCTCGACGTATCCGTCCAGGCACAGGAGGGGTTCTCCGTCGACCTGCTGAATTCGTGCCTTGAGCTCGCGGTTGTCTCGGTTGATGTCCTCAAACTGCCGCTTGAGGCATCGTGCCTCCTCCTGGAACAGGGCCTCTCATTGCTGCAGAGTGGAGGCGAGGCCTGTGGCCAGCTGGCGGAGCTGGACAGGGCCAAGATTTTCGTATCCGTCCAAGACGGATCGCACGGTGCCCGGAGAGAGAGGGCCTTCCCAGAAGGCGTTTGTTTCGAGGTCAGGGAACATACCCGGGAGGCAGATGGTGTTGGAGGAGGGGCGGTAGTAGGGCGACCGGGACTGGCCGCTGCGGAGGGAGGTTGGACAGCCTCCTCGGACGCGACACGCGTGGCTGGGGCTGGGACTGGGACTGGGACAGGAGAGGACATAGTGAGGCAATGATGTTGTTGAGAGTGGAAGAGGAGTGGGTTGATGTTTTCGCTGGGGGTTTCTGCTTCCCTTTTATTTCTCTCAAGGGCCGGCGCTTGTGATACTCCCAAAGGAGATCCAGGGCATGCACCTGGTCAGCTGGTTCCCAGGTGTTGTCGCTTTCAGGATAGCCCCACCACTTTATGAGATATTGTAGCTTCTTTGATCGCCCCTGAAGGCAATGGCTCCTAATTTGTTCCACCTCATATTCTTCTTCATCATTGATCATTGCAGGGGGAGGTCGGGCGTAATTGGGCCCGTGGGTGTCCGTCTCCCTATACGGTGTAAGGAGGGAGGCGTGGAATACCGGGTGGATCGACCACGAGGCGGGGAGTTGTAACATGAAGGCAACCGGAGATACTTCTTTAAGGATCTTAAAGGGGCCGTATCGTTTTGGGTTTAATTTGGACCTTTGGTGTGGGAGTCTAAGGTGGGTCCCCTCTAACCATACCTGGTCCCCTGTCCTGTATTGGCTCGGGGGTACCCTGGCCGCCTTTTTGTTAATTGCCATTATTGCTTGATTGCGTGCTTCTTCCATCCTTTGTGCTCGTTGCTCCACTGCCTCGTTGTTGGTTCGGACTCCCAAATCTCCGGGGCTCAATGTCGGCTCATAGCCGATCAGGATTTGATTGGGCGATAGCCCGTCGTGCTGTTTCTCCATTGTTGTGCACCGGGTTGCCACGGCCACCCATTCCGTCCAGTCGTCTGGCTGTCCACCTGTTACCAGTTGCAAATATTGCTCTATCCACTGGTTCTTTCGTTCAGACAAGCCGTCCGTTTGGGGGTGGGCTGCTGTAGACAGGTTCTGCTGGATTCCTAGCTTCTTGGTGAGCGCCTTTCCGAAGCTCGACGTGAACCGGGGGTCTCGGTCGCTAATGATCTTTCTGGGGAGTCCGTACCATGGGTAGAGGTAATTTAGGTATAGCTGGGCGATTCCCGGTCCTGTGATGTCGGTGGAGCAGGGAATGAATAGGGCAGCGCGGGAGCATCCATGGTCCACAATGGTGAGGATTGCGTCCAGTCCTCGCTTTCGTGGTAATCCGGTGATCAGATCCATAGCTATGGTTTGAAACGGTAGTATACCTGGCTCTGAGGGGATTCAATAGAGTGGGACGTGGGATTGGTGCATCAAGATTTTGGCTTGTTGGCATGTCGCACATCCTTGGACATAGTCTGCAATCCAGTCCTTCATTTTGGGCCACCAATATCGTTCTTGCACTTTCCTCAGGGTCTCGTCTCTTCCTGGGTGACCGGACGTGGGTGTGTTGTGAGCATTTCTGACGATGCTCGCTTGAGTTCTTTGAGGTTTGGTACGATGGTCTTCCCATTTATTGTTTGCGCCGCTCGGATTCGGTGTGCTGGGATGATTGTGATATCTTTGTTGTCGTCCTCACCGTGGTCCGCATTTGATGGTCTGGATAGCGCATCTGCTGCAGTGTTCGTTTTGCCTGGGATATATTCCAGTATGTAGTCATATTCCTGGAGATCGGCGTGCCATCGTGCAGTTCGTCGATTCAGATTCCTGGGTGATTTCCAGTATTGAAGGTTTGCGTGGTCGGTTCGAATGATGAATGGTGTCTTTGTCCATCCCAAGTAGTGTCTCCAGTGGGCCAGGGCCTTCATGACAGCTAGCAGTTCTCGCTCGTAGATGTCGTAGTTTGTTCCGTGGGTGTGAATGTTGCTGAGTAGTATGCCACTGGATGTAGCACTGGTTTGTGTCGTTGGGCCAGTGTTGGTGTGAGGTTGTGCTGTCCCTCCTGCGAGAGTATGGCGCCCATGCCGTATGCGATGCATCGACATGTAGCGTGAACTGTTTTTCGACGTCTGGTTGAATCAGCACTGGGCTGCTGCACATTCTGGTTTTTAGCTCTTCGAATGCTCGCATTTGTGCCTCTCCCCAGTGCCAGGGTGTGGCTTTCTTTGTTAGTTCGAGCAGGGGTCGTGCGATTTTTGAGTAGTTTGGTATGAAATAGCGGTAGTAGCCCTGAACCCTAGGAAGCTTCTGACGTCGGTTGGGTTCCTTGGCGGGGACCAGTCTGCAATTCCTTGCAGCTTCTTGGGACTCATCCTGAGGTGGCCCTTCCCTACGATGACCCCTAGATACTCGATCTCGTCCTTTTCAAATTGACATTTCTCCGGCTTCAGATAGAGATGTTCTCCTCTAGCTTGTCCAACATGCGATGGACGTATTCTCGGTGCCTGGCAGTGTGTTGTTCCTCTGTTTCGTACGGTCGCCTGGCCGTATGAACTGCGATGTCGTCCATATATACTGAGAGCCAGCCCTCTCCTACCTCTTGCCGGAAGATGGTGTTCATCATCATTTGGAAGGTTGCGGGGAATTGGTGAGGCCGAAGAACATAACTGTGGGCTCGAACAGCCCTTCGTGGGTGAGGAAAGCAGCTTTCCATTCGTCTCCTTCCCTGATCCTGATGTTGTTGTAGCCCCATCGCACATCTACTACCGTGAATTTTGTGCATCCACTGAGTCGATCCACGACTTGTGGATGAGGGGCGAGACGTTCCTGTTCTTCCTCGTCCATTTGTTGATGGGACGGTAGTCCTGTACCGGCCTCAGTTTCCCATCTTTCTTCTTTACGAAGAAGAAGTTAGCCACGTATGGTGATTTCGAGATGCGAATGGTCCCTCTTTTCAGGTGTTCTTGCACGAACTTGTGCATTTCGGCCTTCTCTTCCTGTGTGAGGGGTAGTAGTCGTCCAGGCATTGTGTCGGGTGCCCCAGGTAGTAGTTCTATGGCGTGATCCCATATGGTGGAGCTGGGCATTCGTTGCGAGTCTTCTTTGCTGAAGACTTTCCTGTGTCGCCTGTATTCGGTTGGTATGGAGTTTTTTGTTCTGGGGTGCTCGCAGTGCCTCCTATCGTTGCTCTTCCTAGGAGGTATGTGTCGGTTTGTTTTCTTAGGGGTCGTGGTACGTTCTTGGTTCGTGGTACATATACTGCTTTTGCAGCGTTTGGTGCTGAGAGGACAATGGGGAGGTGAGTGAAGTCAATCCATCCCCTCTTCCAGTCAATCTTTGGTTGGACGGAGGCGAACCACGGGTATCCAAAGATAGCCTTGTGGTCTCCTAGGTCGGAGAGGAAGAACCTCTGATTCGTGGTTTGTGTTCCCGTTTTGAACTGTAGGTCGGTATAGTATTTGAGGGCTCCGCTTTTGTTTTCCGTCCATCGACATTGAACAATGGCCTTGGTTTATTAGTCGCTTGATGGGGAGTCGCAGCCATCTGGCGTAGTTTAGGCTCATGAAATTTTTGGTAGCCCCTGAATCTATGAGGGCTACTCCTTCGGCTCTTTTCGCGATCGATCGTGCATAGAAGCGAACTGTCATTGATTTCCTTGCTGATATATACACTTTCTCGCTATGGATCCGCCTAAGCAGGGCCGATCTGATTAGGCAGAGGGAAAATCCTGTGTGACCCCATTTCTTTGGCCAGTTTGATCTGGTTGTCGAGGGACATTCCCTCTAACTGCGCTCGCATGGTAGCCACTGAGGTTCCCTCCGATGGCTCCGCCATTGGGTAGTCTTGATCTTCTTCCTCTTGGAAGTCGATAAGGTTGGCCTGTCTAGGGCCTGGTCTGTAGGGGTTTCTAGGCTGTCGTCGCCCTTTGGGGCAGGCATGGGCAAAGTGCCCTTCCCTTCTGCAATTGAAGCATCGCATTGCTTCGTATCCTGGTGCTGATACGTTTCCTCTCGTGGGCGGTCCTGCTCTTTGTCTCCAATTCCCTCGTCCCCTCCAGTTATTAGGGGTGCGACCTCTTGATAGGTCCATGGGGACCGGGGTGTTATTCATTGACGGGGGTGCATTTGTCGAGTTGTACTGAGGGCGGTTCCCCTGGTTGTACCGTGGTTGCCAACTCCGTTGTTGGAATGGCGGTGGCCTGGGTGGGTTGTTGAACCGCTGGAATGGTGATTGGGCTCCCAGGGTTTTCTTTAGAATACCATCTATTATGGTCTTTCCCTGGGCGATTGTCTTGACCTTTTCTTTGAGGTCATGATAGTTAAGGGGGATCGGTGGCTTCAGGGTGTCGTGCAGTAGTGATGCTGGGATTCCTTGCAGGAAGATATTGTAGGTTTCTTCGTTTCCCAGCGTGTATCCTGCCTTCCTTGCCAGGCTCTCGAATCTGGTGATGTATTCATCATAATCGGAGCCTTTCATCCGGCAGTCTCGGATTTCGTTTCTGGCTCGCTGTGCTGCTTGGGTGTCCTGGAATTGTTGACTAAATTCTAGGAGGAATTGGTCCCATAGTGCTGGGATGTTGTCTTGGGGCATATTCAACCTATCGATCCATTCGCCCATATCTCTGACCCATTGGCCCATGTTTTCCCCTTTAATGAGGGTCAGGGTGAAGGCAATTTTCTTGAAGGGGGAGTTATATCCGGCTATGTCTGCATTCAGGCGTAGGTACCCTTTTACTTCTTCGATAAAATCGTCAGCTTTGGATCTGTCTCCCATGAAGACTTGTGGGAGTGCCCCCATGGTTTTTACATCGGCAGCTGCGCCACCGGTATTTGTGGTGCATTTGGGTCTGGTCCTGGTGGCCCTGCAGGTCCCCCTGGTCCTCCTGGTCCTCCTCCGGATCCTCCCGGGGTCCTGTCCTTCTAAGGACCTGTCTGAGGACGTTCTGTATGTGTTGTGGTGCGCTTTGGGTGGTTGTGGATGGTTGGGCAGCCACAGCTGTGGCTGTCGTGGTTTGGGTGGACATGGTCTGTGAGATGCTGGGGATTCTTGCTCCCGCTGGTATGGCGTCGGTGGGTAGTCCTTGTAGTGGCGTGAGGGTTCTAATGGGGAATGCTGGCGCCCTTTCTTCCACTGGAGTGATTTTGATTTTGTTGAATGCGTCGTCGATTTCTTTGACTGCCTTGTCTGATTCAGTGTCTGAGACAACTTCAGGCTCTTCTAGCTCTTCGTCGAGGAGCTCGTCGGCTTCTGATCCTTCTGTATCATATTGTGTAGCTGTGGGACCGCTGCTCCTAGAGTGTATCGTCCTTCGTCCCAATGAACCTCCTTCCACCTGTTGTCATGGATGCACACCAGCTTTGGATTGGTCGTGCTTTGCCTCTTGCTGTGACGATGATTTGTATGTCCCGATCTGTGGGATTGGCAGGGTGTTCTTTAGAGATGTATCGAACCCTGTGGTTCCTTCTGCCTCCAACGGCGTCTACCCAATCGAGGGTCGTAGTCTGCAGTGTCCCTTCTGAACTGCTAGCCGTATTGAAACAAGTTGAGTCTAATGTTACCGCCAAGGGTTTGACAGCAACAATAGACACACTAAGTCAATGAGCTAGGACTCCAAGTGTCCTAGAAGACTTATAGAGAAGAAGTCGACCTGCAAGTCGATATCGATCATCGGGTTACCGCTTGCTGAGCTCCGACTCAGTAGCCACCCGTAAAGAAGTAGAACACTGCTAGTATTGAGACAAGAGACTCAACTTGCCTCTACCAGGCGTAATGAGTCCCCTATTTATAGTACATAGTACTTGAGGGCAGGCCTAGGGCCTGAAGGGGCAGTGCTACCTATTTATACAACCAGAACAATAACAGCCAATAGCACAAGACACTCAAGAAAATCACAAGCTGATGTACATGAAACGGGGCACGAACATGAAACGGGGCATGAATCCTCTAGTTGGCCGGTTCCGCAACTTACAGGGGCGCGATGGTGTTGAACCATCACCCCAGGCCGGTTACAGCGCTTATGGTTGGGCTCGCCGATGTGCTGGGCTGTAAGCGCACTGTCAACTTTACTGCGCCTGCTAACTTGCTTTACCCCCATCTGCACGGCTGTCTCCGGCCAAGTGCGCTGGTTCGGGCCAATACCAGTTTCTTTTTCTGGGAAGGAGGAACTATTCCCAGCTGCCGTTGCCAAGAATACAAGTTCCTGGAGCTGAGAGTGGATCTTCTTGATGGATTTTGCAAGATCTGGATCGCTTGGTGCTTTCGTAACCATCTCCAAATGTAACTGGCCTGGGGTGATGGTTCAACACCATCGCGCCCCTGTAAGTTGCGGAACCGGCCAATTAGAGGATTCGTACCCTGTTTCATGTTCGTGCCCCGTTTCATATTGATCAGCTTGTGATTTCTTGAGCGACCTTCGCTACTGGTCGCTATTGTTCTCCTTAATGTTTCAAGTATAAATAGGTAGCACTGCCCCTTCAGGCCCTAGGCCTGCCCTCAAGTACTATGTACTATAAATAGGGGACTCATTACGCCTGGTAGAGGCAAGTTGAGTCTCTTGTCTCAATACTAGCAGTGTTCTCCTCTATTGCGGGTGGCTACTGAGTCGAAGCTCAGCAAGCAGTAACCCGGGTATCGACATTGACTTGCAGGTCGACTTCCACTCTATAAGTCTTCTAGGACACTTAGAGTCCTAGCTTGTCGACTTAGTGTGTCTACTGTTGCTGTCAAACCCTTGGCGGTGACACCAAAAGCCTTTGAGATAAATCAATCATATCATTGGCTGCCGAAACAACAGAAGCGGTGGCGCTGTCATCTGTGCTGCCACCGCTACCGTCCTTCTGGACTGGTGAGTCCAGTGTTGCACACATTGCACGCACGCCCATGTTGCCAAATGATTGGGGTCTGAGATCAGCTCCCCCAAAAAAGTGCTTGACTGCCACCACATGCTTGCAGAGGTGTATATGAGGGAAGTCACTACAATTGCAAGTTGTAGTGACCAAATTAATTTGATAATACTTATCTGGATCTGAGGATTGCACTTCAAAGTGCAAATCATCAATCTTTCGGATTTTAGTGACAGGTGTCTCGGGGGCCTGTGCCAGAATTTGTCGGCAGCGCTTCTCGGATAAGTCCAAGCCCTCCATCCCCAATGTTTGCTGCTTATGGCGGATCTCAATGTGCAGGAGGAATTCCATTATCAGCATGTGGATCAGATGATCCATCGCCGATTTCTTTTTCCTTCAAGCCATATGCTTTTTAGCACATGGTGATATCTTTGATAGAATATTAGAATTTAAAAATAAATAAAAAAGACTGATAACATACGCTTCCAATAGCATGTTGGTATCACCCTCTTCAAATATAGTGCATTTTGGCGTGATGTTGCAGACCACATTTTTTTATGGGGAAGCCATTCCCAGGCAATATACTTAGCAACACTCTTGGGAACCTCAGTATCCTCCTGGATCTGAGTCCAACAAGCATTGAATTCATTGTCATCGGTTACACGAACCCACTTTTGGATAAGTGTCCAAAGAACCGGAAATTCCTTTGTATTGAAATGAGTCCAGATTGCCTGGAGCATGTGCCACCAGCAATAGAATACCTGGCACTCAGGGAATGTTGTGCGAATTGCATTCACTTGTGCTTGATGTGATCTGTCATGAAAATAGAGGGTGTAATGTCAGGGCTCTGTGCCTTAATAAGATTTAAAAAAAATTGGATTGTCGCTTGTGTGCCATTGGATGACAGCATCCATGCGACCGGGACACCTTTTACAGATTGATTTTCTTTAATTAAAATGATACGAATTTAATAAGTACAGTACACACCATGGCCCCAATTATCCCGCACCATTAATGTAAATAATAGAATCCCCTTATATTGCGTGACATTATGGGTCACGTTGATGCCAAGGAATCTGTTACCAAGGCGCTGATAAGTGTCCTTTTGAAATCTTGTTTGAATACAGAGTATGAATAAGTCACCAGCGAGATCTGATCCCTCAGAGGGAAGATCTCGCTTGTCCTTGTAATAGATGAGATCGCCCTGCAATTCAAGTCTGTTGACCCAGATCCACGTCGAGTGTGCATCATTTGGATCAAGCCAGATGTCTGCCCTGAGGATCTCCTTTCTGATCCTGCAGATCTGGTCCACTGTAATATAGTGGTCACGTTCATCTTCACTGAACCATCCATGTATTTTGTGTTTCTGAATATTATCAGTTAGATCAGTCTAGATTGAAGAGGGGATCACTCACGATCTCCTTATCAGTCACCCCATAGGCACCCAGTCCTCTATCAACTCCCGCGTGGAAGCCCAGATCCGGATGTATTTCAGGTTATCTTTACTGGTGGGGTGGATGTGATGGGAATGTATTTACCCAATACAGTGTTGGTGTAAGGATATGTCTTGATCTGGACAACGCAGGGGCACCCCCCCTCGATCCACTTACTGTCAATCTTTCTTTCACGCTGCGTCTTTTTCATGTATGATGTTTTCCCACAGGTTCCATTACATGTGCAACGGAATGTCTCGCATGTTGAATAGACTTGTTGTCCTTTGGATCTTTGGGTCTTAGATAATCGAATCTCAACTCCAATCGCGGCTTGCTCATGTGTAAGCCATTTATTGAAGTCAGCCCTGGATTCCCATTCCAGGTTATAGCCATGTTTCTGATCGTATGTGATGCTTCCTATTCCAGATAAGGTGGCGGGATCAATGTGCTCAGGGCCAGCATCATCTGGCACGGCAGGAACATCAGAAGAAGGCATAGGAGAGGGCATGGGCAATGGCAATGACATTGGGGAAGACATGGGGGGCTGAAGAGATGCGTTTCAATGGGTCTTGACACGTTCCCCCACACACACACTGCTCGTCCACAATCTGTACATTGCGACATATTTTTTTGAATAATTAATATATTTAAATCTAATTATTTTATACCGAAAATGTAACTACACTTGCGCCAAACTTTCGTTCATGGACACGTGATTCGCCAACTTGATGGATCTGTCGGACTTCAAACACGCCACGTGAAAGTCACGGGGTTGGTTGCGAAATTACAAGGACTTCGTCCAAGAGAGGCTGCACAAACTCATCACGGTGCCCGCCGCGCTCGCGCCCGCACCCGAGCTCATCCGCGACCTCCTCTCGAGCGGCATTACTGCCTTTAATGACGCCATCACGAGAGACGTGCTTGAGTTGTTCCTTCGATTCGTTGCCCCACCGCACGGACGAGGAGATCCAGGCGGTTGTGAACCATTTTGCCGTCCGCGGCAGGAGCAGCAGCAGCGGGGCGAACTACAAGAAGGCCCGGCTCTGCCTCTAAGTCACCACCGCGCTTGTCGATCCCGCACATGAAAATCTGTGGGTGGCCAATCTGGGGGACTGCGAAGCCGGTACGTCCAACCCTCACGCTTAAACCCCATCTTTTTTTTCCCTCCTCGGCTCGCTCGCGTCCAAAAAAAACAAAACAAAAAAAAACGAGAGACGAGCGAGTGTCGAGTCGGCTGACCGTGTTGTCTCCCCTCTCCCCTACACAGTGCTCATAACGCTGGACGCGGATGGGCGCCGTCTCCCACAGCACGAGGTGCTCAACGTGCTGCACAACGGCAGCAACCCGGCCGAAATCGCCCGTGTGCGACGCGATCATTCAGGCGAGCCGGACTGCGTGCTAAACGGCTGCGTGCTCGGCACGATCGCGCCTTTCCGTTGTCAGTTTTTTCTTTCCCATCTCCCGTGCTTTTTTCTTCCCATTTATTTCCCCTTTTCTCCCATCGGGGTTCGTACTAAAATTCACTCGAAACGACGACGAAACAAAAAAAAACAAAGGCATCGGCGACGTGCCGTTCAAGCAACCGGCGCTCTTCACCCGGCGCGTGCACTACAATCTATATCCGGACGTGGCGGACCCGACGCCGTGGGAGACGTTCCTCACGCGCGACCGCACGCCGCCCTACATCTCCCGTCACCCACCGCCGTCTCGGACCGCACACCTCGTTCCTCATCCTCGCCACGGACGGCCTCGGCGAGCTGTACGACGGTGCGGGCCGTGCAGATATGGTCGCCGATTGGGCGCGCTGCGTCGCTGATACTGCTGCTGCTGCTGCCGCGGCCGGGACTGGGAAGGAGAATCTGGCGTTAGTTCGCATCAGCTTTCTCTCTCCATTATCGCTGCGGTACGTCATCCCCGCAACCTCGGTACCTTTTATCAGTTAGTATTATCCTCTCTCCGTCTCATATTTCGAATAACAGTAATTTTATCACTGACTACTCGAGAAGCTCTTTCTTTCTTTGCGGAAGCAATTCCCTAATCAATTAGCGTCAGATTCCGTTTGCACGACTTCTAGTCTTAAACAGAAATAAAAAACCGATCGGCCGAAATCATACTATCGCGTCTCAAACTCTGGACAGTAAACTACAACACTGAGGCTATTCGCGTATAAGATTGCAAAAACCATATAAAATGGGATTCCTTTAAGTACCGTAGATAAGATCTAGACCTGTAAATATCATATATCTTGCTCGCTCGCCAAATGCTTCAGCAACAACCGCTTCAACTTCTTCCGACCCCTCGCTGACACAACTTGTAAGGGGGTCTCTCCCTCGTTGTTTTGGAGATGGACACTCGCTCCATGCTCGAGTAGTACCCGTACGACATCTACTCTCCCAAGTTTTGCCGCCATATGCAGCGGAGTCGAGTGGTCGCTGTCCTGTGCGTCAACGTCCGCACCATGCTCCACTAAGAGCCACATGACACCGAGATTAGAACAATACGCCTTGTTTTTGACGTTGACCAACGACTCGTGCAGTGGTGTCCGACCGCTTTTGTTTCGCGCATTGATATTTGCACCGTGCTCGAGAAGACCCTGCGCAGCCATGACGCTGCCGTATTGTGCTGCCAGATGCAGCGGAGTCGATCGGTCGTTGTCTCGTGCATTCACGTCCGCACAGTGCTGTAGTAAGAGCGGGATGAGCGGGATGAGCGGGATGACGTCGAAACTATCACTAGACGGCTTGTTCTTGTTCTTAACGTTGACTACCGACTCGTGCAGCGGTGTCCGACCGTCTTTGTTTCGCGCATAGATATTTGCACCGTGATCGAGGAGACACCACGTAGCTTCGACGCTGCCGTATTGTACTGCCAGATGCAGCGGAGTCGAGTGGTCATTATCTCGTGCATCCATGTCCGCACCGTGCTCCGAGAAGAGCCGTATGACGTCGAAACTAGGATCATACCACTTGTGCGTGAGGTCCACCGACACGTGCAGCGGTGTCCGACCCATTTTGTTTCGCGCATGGATATCTGCACCATGCTCGAGGAGAGGCCGCACAGCTTCGACACCACCATATTGCGCTCCCAGATGCAGCGGAGTGTAGTGGTCATTGTCCCGTGCATCAATGTCCGCACCGTGCTCCAGTAAGAGCCATACGATTTCGAAACTGGAACTATACTTGGGGTCGGCTAACGACTCGTGCAGCGGTGTCCGACCGTCCTTGTTTCGCGCATGGATATTTGCACCGTGCTCGAGGAGCGGGCGCGCAGCGTTGATACTGCCAAATTGTACTGCCAGATGCAGCGGAGTCGAGTGATCCTCGTCCAGTGCGTCAACGTCCGCACCATGCTCTAATAAGAACGGTATCGCGTCAAAATAATAATCTGCCGGAGAGCCATAATCATCTCGCATTGCTCGGTGTAGTGGTGTTCCACCCCTCTTGTCTTTCACATCGATATTGGTATTTGCATTATTCTTGAGCAAAAGTTCTACAACTTTGACGCTTCCACAGGCTGATGCCGCATGCAGTAGAGTTGAGGCCTCGTTATCGCGTGTATCTGCGTCTGCACCGTGATCCAGTAAGAACTTTACAAGTTCAAAACATGCGTCTCCATGACCACGGGCTAGGAGTTGGTGTAGTGGTGTCTTGCCCTCATTATCCCGGGCGTTTATGTCTGCATTGCGCTCTATGAGTTGTCGAATAATCTCGAAGGATCCTGAGTATACTCCTCGATCCGAGTCGTAAGAGTTGGATACTGCACGATGCAGCGGAGTCTCGGCGTCAGGGTCCCGCACATCTACGTCAACGAAGTGATCAAGTAAGAAGTTCGCTATTTCGGAGTGTCCCCCGCGTGACGCGACGTGGAGTAGGGTCCCGTATTCACCCACGGCGTTTATATCTTCAGGACGCTTCGAAATGAGGTAATGCACCAGAGCAAAATCACCAAATTCTACAAGGTAGTACACGAAAACTGCGGCTGGTTGTTGCGGGAGAATATAAGAATGATGAAAGCCCCGGCGGATCCAGAGCCATGCAGCAAAATGGGGGTTTCCTGCATCGAGGAGATCGTCAACCCCATCACCAATCTGTGATAACACGTCTTCAAACTCGACATGGTCGCTGAAATGATTCCCAGCATAGTTAGCTAGAGGAAAACTCTTGACGCTCTCCTCGTCGAGGTCATAATCCAAACGGAGAAGGACGCTGAGACAAGCTTGCGCCATGATCGTATGTGCTTCCTCCAGACGAATACGGTGATAACGGGAGGTGTCCATTTTCGACGTGGCCAGCCGATCCGAAGTTAGGAATTCCTTGACCGAAAAGTGCGAAAACTGAACCTCACGGAGGCCCCAATGTTCGACAACAGCAACCAAACTAGAACATGCGGTCAACACAGCTTGCTCTTGATCCTCCCACCGTAAATCCTCCTTCAGCTTAGGAATTCCTCCAATCGGGGTGAAGTCAACTGCGAGGACTTCCGCCAGCTCCTCGACACTAAGTGGGCGAAAGGCCACGGTGAGGCACTGCAGCAGCCGATGAGTATACACTCGATTTGACTTGGGAATTTCCGACAGTATTCTCTCATATGTCGCGTCCAACGTTTCAGGCAATTCTGCAAGAATAACCCGCACACTTGCTGGGAGACATTGTCGCAATGTTTCCAGTTGACAGAACACCCAACGAAACCTGTCAACGAGTAAACAGCCATTCCTTAGCATGAATCGCATCCTTACATGCCATCAGCTCTCTTAGAGAGCGTCTCAACCACCACCTTCTTGTCTGCATCCCGCCATCTCCGCATGTTTTGGTCAGAGTAAACAACGGAGTAAATAAAGTTGTCGATGTCTTCCTTTTGTCCACTTTCGTCATGAAGAGATATCCGGTTAGATGTCAATGGCTCAATAGACGTCCGAATATCGACCTCCGGACGACTCGTAATACATAGCCGTAGATTCCGAGGCTCCGACTCGACTAATTTCTTGACAAGCATCAGGACCTTGTCCCGTGGTGTTGGTATCCCGGTCGTATTGGGACACTCATCCAGTGCATCGATAATAATATAGATTGGGACTTGTCCTGGAACCCTGAGCATGTCCTCGAGACATTGTGTGAGTGTGCCATCACTAGGTTGTTGCGAACCAGATTGGTGGGTAGAATGATGGCCAATGAGAATGTCGCAGAAAGAATCGGATTGATGGCTGAGCTGGATGACGAGAGAGGAAAGTAACGCTCGGACATCCTGCTTTCCCTTGTCCTTAAAATCAAAGAAGAAATAGGAAATGTGAGCTGATCCTGCATCGGAGATGCCCTTGATATCCCGGATGATCGATGAACTGGTGGGTGGTCAGTATTACAGTCCCCGATGAATTTGGGAAGGGACGGACGTCAACACACTCTTCCCAGATCCTGCTATGGGAAAGGACGTCAGTCAGCAAGGGAGAGGTTCAAATGAAAGGATAACATGCGTTTTCCGTGGATCCACAGCAACGACCCTGATGCTTTCCAGTCCGTGAAGGTAGTACTCTCAGTGAACCATGTAGCAGTGCCCTGGTGATGAGCATCACATGCAGTGTTGTAATTTATGGATGAGTCTGGGGGTAATAGCCAGTGTTGGAGATCCCGTCGTATCTGGTTCCCTGTTTGAGCAAATGAGTGTACCAGGCCAATGTCGCGTGGATAGCAAATCACGAACGGTCCTGA
Source organism: Russula compacta (assembly GCA_022376555.1). Lineage (NCBI taxonomy): Eukaryota > Fungi > Basidiomycota > Agaricomycetes > Russulales > Russulaceae > Russula > Russula compacta. Next base: position 243,462 of record WTXH01000024.1, read on the forward strand.
TTGCCCATGGAGGTTAGGATTTCTTCTCTTGTTTTGTCGGCACCTAAGCAGATGAAGCATTTCAGGACGCGGTGGATGACTTGTCCGAAACGAACTGCACACCATCTATGACAACGTCTATTTTGTCGTCAACATCCCTCACTCTATCATCGACTCCCTGCACCTTCTTGTCTACATCTTGTACCTTGTCATCGACACCTTGTACTTTGCCATCGACCTCATGGGTGGCCTTCAGACCTTGTGCGGCCGCCATTCGAACTTCCTCTTTTGTGAGTCGATCCAGTCGACGAAGCGCATCCTCCATATCAGTCCTCCCCATTAGCCTCTTTACATATCTTTCTAAACAACTCTTAAGTCGAAAGAGGCGGTCAACACCACTAGGAATCAACTCACTTGCTCTGCTCTGCTTCATGCCCTTCGTCGCGATGCCAATGATCGAAATCACCTCAATCATTATCTTGACAATAATCTCCGTCATCCCTGCCGTCGGTGGCACTTCAATATAGGTCTCCATACGACTGAAGAAGCATTCGATCCGCTCAAAGACGTCCGCCAGTGCATCCTGGCTAGCAGAAACGGCAGCAGCCGTCTGAGAGGAATGGGCGTCACCATGGTTCAACGAATCAAAGAAGATACTTACTGAGAGAAGGACGCCCATCGCAGTGAAAATCACCCCTGCCGGAGGGTATACCTGGATAATATGACATCCAAAAGGAGTACGCCTTGAAATGTATGGGGCTTACCAGACCGATACCCCCACCGATTGTCGCGGAGAAATTGTAGAGGACATTCACAGTCGGATCGAGCCACTTGGACCACTTATTATCACCAGATTTGTCGAACCCAGAGATTTGTTCTCTAAGAGTGGCAAGGACGGTATCTGGAGAATCGCAGGCTTCGAGTGTAGCAAATAGTGGATGTGAGCGAAGATCTTTCTTAGTCCTCCTTTTGTATCCTTCTAGAGCATTGTCGAAAATTGCCTGATAGTTTGTGCTCGAGGGGGTCACAGTGGGGTTCTGGGACTGTGACATGGTGCTTGGTTTTGGGAAAGTCTGTAGGAAGGATGGTGGGAATAGGACGAGGATTGCTGTAGTGCTGATAAGGAACACGTTGTCTGTGGGTATATCTATCTCAATATGGACGTAGGTGGCGTGTGCGTATCTGTTGATTATGGGCGATAGACGCTCAGCATGGGCCATGAATGACGATGAAGACTGTTCTAGTGAACCGACGCGTTTGACAATGTGATGGTGATCATCACGACGTATCACGTACAGGGAGCAGTGTGTGCGGTGTGCCATATGATTGGCACAGGTAGTGACTAGAGTTGAAAAGTTGTGTGGTATGATAGGCACATCAGTATTCCCACAATTTTCTTGTGGACGCCTGTAGACGCCTGTACAGGCTTGTACAAGCATTAAAAGCCAAAAGTCGAAAAGCAAAACAGGCTATGTCCCATTTTCCACAAGTCCTGGTGTGCTTATGCTTGGCAAGCTTTGACAAGACCAAAAGACAACAAGTTTGAACACGAAAAATAATCATATTAAATTCTGTCTACTGTAATGCTGATAAACCTCGGGACGTGGCGAATTTGAAAGGGGTAAAATGGGGATTATGACACAGCGATCGGGAGGAAATTAAACTGGGTTAACTTGAGGACGAATTAGTAATGTAAGGAATGTGAGGTGGCTCAAAACAATTGGGTTCGGGACCGAAAATGACGAACACAAATGGGTAACATCAACAGATAAAGATGGGCGCGAAACCAATCTCTCCGTGATAGTCTAGGAAGGTTCATTGCAACGGGTATTATCAGCAGTCGGTGCCAATTAAACGGGATAAAGATGTGTTTTGAGGGTGTGGACCTGTGATCAAGACTGTCACCGCCAAGGGTTTGACAGCAACAATAGACACACTAAGTCGACAAGCTAGGTCTCGAAGCGACCTAGAAGGCTTATAGAGATGAAGTCGACCTGCAAGTCGATATCGACACCTGGGTTACCGCTTGCTGAGCTCCGACTCAGTAGCCACCCACAAGGAAGTAGAACACTGCTAAGATTGAGACAAGAGACTCAACTTGCCTCTACTAGGCGTAATGAGTCCCCTATTTATAGTACTAGGTACATGAGGGCAGGCCTAGGGCCTGAAGGGTGCAGTGCTACCTATTTATATCTGAAACCAGAGGAGAACAATAGCGACCAATAGCAAAGGTCACTCAAGAAATCACAAGCTGATCGATATGAAACAAGGCGCAAACATGAAACGGGGCACGAACTCTATACTTGGCCGGTTCCGCAACTTACAGGGGCGCGATGGTGTTGAACCATCACCCCAGGCCGGTTACACCACTCCTCCGCTAGACCGGATGCCCTCATCCTGTCTTCCTCCATGCTGATCGTCGGGCCAGTTGCGGTCACTCGACCCCGACCATGGGAACCTTCCTCGCAGCTCTTGCTGCCACGAGCCGATCCTCGCACGCTTGTTTGGCAGCTTCAGATGCTGCCAGGTTCGCCTGAGCCAGGCGCAACTCTGCATGCAGAATGTCGGTCTCGCGGTCCAGCACGCGATACCGCGAGACCTCGGCGAGGAGGTTCCAGTCATCCAGGGCGATGACGGCCTCTCGGAGTGGATGGTAGTCAATTTCGGTCCCCCATAAACGGGCGCGGAACCAAGGTGGGAGTGGGGAAAGGGGGAAGTCATCGAAGTCGGGCGTGCTATAGGTCGATGATTTGGGCGTCGTGGTCACCCGTTGCATTGGCCGCCAGCCCGACCACTCGTCGTCTCCAGTTGTTTGATAAATACGGCGGGCTTCTTGCCGTCGGGGGTGGTGATGGTGAAGTCTGGGAGCCTCCCCTCATTGTCGACGTACCCGTCAGGGCACAAGAGGGGCTCCCCGTCGATCTGCTGGATCCGGGCCTTGAGCTCCCGGTTGTCGCGATTGACCTCTTCGAATTGTCGTTTGAGGCATCTTGCCTCGTCCTGGAACAACGTCTCGCGTTGCTGGAGGGTGGCGGTGAGACCTGAGGCCAGCTGTCGAAGCTGGACTGGGCCGAGATTTTCGTATCCATCCAAGATGGATCGCACAGTTCCCGGGGAGAGGGGGCCTTCCCAGAAGGCGTTCGTTTCAAGGTCAGGGAAGGCGCCAGGGAGGCGGATGGAGTGAGAGGCGGGCGTGGCAGCGGCGGTTCGGTGCGGGCGGTTGCAGCGGAAGACTGGCCAAGGGCCTCAACCTCGATGCTCGAGGAAGGGGGCAGAACTGGGACTGGAGCGGGGGAAGACATTGCGAAGTAATCGTGGTGTTAGAGGTGGAAGATGTGGAAGCTGTTGTTTGTGCCGGGGTTTCTGCTTCCCTTTTATGCTTTCTAAGGGCCGGCGTTTGTGATACTCCCGAAGGAGATCCGGGGCATGCACCTGGTCAGCTGGTTCCCAGGTGTTGTCGCTTTCGGGATAGCCCCGCCACTTTATTAGGTAGTGCAGCTTCTTTGATCGCCCTTGAAGACGATGGTTTCTGATCTGTTCCACCTCGTATTGTTCTTCGTTATCGATTAATTCAGGGGGAGGTCGGGCATAATTGGGCCCGTGAGAGTCCATCTCTCTGTATGGGGTAAGGAGAGAGGCGTGGAATACCGGGTGGATCAACCATGATGCGGGGAGTTGCAGCATGAAGGCGACCGGGGATACCTCTTTGAGGATCTTGAAAGGGCCATACCATTTTGGATTCAGCTTGGACCCTTGATGTGGGAGGGTCAGGTGGGTCCCTTCTAACCATACTTGGTCTCCGGCTTTGTATTGTCCTGCTGGTGTTTCAGCCGCCTTTTTATTGATTGCTTCAATTGCTTGTTCCTGTGCTTCTTCCATTCTATGCACTCGTTGCTCCACTGCCTCGTTGTTGGTTCGGACTCCTAAATCTCCGGGCCCCAGCGTTGGTTCGTAACCAATTAGGATTTGATTGGGCGATAGCCCAGTCATGCTGTTTCTTCGGTTATTGTGCACCGTGGTTGCAACTGCCACCCATTCCGTCCAGTCGTCCGGCTGTCCACCGGTCACCAGTCGTAGATATTGCTCTATCCATTGGTTCTTTCGTTCAGAAAGGCCGTCTGTTTGGGGATGGGCCACTGTGGACAGATTCTGCTGTATCCTAGCTTTTTGGTGAGCGCCTTTCCGAAGCTCGACGTGAACCATGGGTCTCGGTCGCTGATGATCTTTCTTGGCAACCCAAACCACGGATAGAGGTGATCTAGGTAAAGCTGGGCGACTCCCGGTCCTGTTATGTTAGTTGAGCAGGGGAGGAATAGGGCGGCGCGGAGCATCCGTGGTCCACAATGGTGAGAATTGCGTCTAGTCCTCACTTCAATGGTAGTCCAGTGATCAGATCCATGGATATAGTTTGGAACGGTAGTGTGCCTGGTTCTGAGGGGATTCGGTAAAGTGGGACACGAGGCCGGTGTGTCAGGATTTTTGCCTGTTGACACGTTGCACATCCTTTGACGTAGTCCGCAATCCACTCTTTCATTTTTGGCCACCAGTATCGCTCTTGCACTTTCCTCAGGGTTTCGTCTCTCCCTGGATGGCCAGATGTGGGCGTGTCATGGGCGTTTCTGATGATGGCTCACCTAAGTTCTCTGAGGTTGGTACGATGGTTTTTCCGTGGATTGTTTGTGCCGCTTGAATTCTGTGGGATGGAATGATTGTGACGTTTTTGTTGTCGTCTTCGCCGTGATCTGCGTTTGACGGTCTGGACAGTGCATCCGCTGCCGTGTTCGACTTGCCTGGGATGTATTCCAGGATGTAGTCGTATTCCTGTAGGTCCACATGCCATCGCGCGGTTCGTCGGTTTAGATTCCTTGGTGACTTCCAGTATTGAAGATTGGCGTGATCTGTTCGGATGATGAAGGGTACTTTGGTCCACCCTAAGTAGTGTCTCCAGTGGGCTAAGGCTTTCATGACGGCTAGCAATTCTCACTCATAGATGTCGTAGTTTCGTTCCGTGGGCGTGAACGTTGCTGAGTAGTATGCCACTGGGTGTAGTACTGGTTTGTGTCGCTGGGCCAAGGTTGGTGTAAGGTCATTGTGCTGTCCCTCCTGCGAGAGTACGGCGCCTACGCCGTATGCCGATGCGTCGACGTGAAGCGTGAACTGTTTCTCGATATCCAGTTGAATTAGTACCGGGCTGCCACACATCCTTGTCTTCAATTCTTCAAATGCCCTCATCTGTGCCTCTCCCCAGTGCCAGGGTGTGGTTTTCTTTGTCAGTTCGAGTAAAGGTCGGGCAATCTTTGAGTAGTTTGGGACGAAATATCGGTAGTAGCCTGTGAACCCTAGGAAGCTCCTGACGTCTGTCAGGTTCTTTGGTGGGGACCAGTCCGCAATTCCCTGTAGTTTCTTAGGGCTCATTCGGAGGTGGCCTTTTCCTACGATGACCCCCAAGTATTCGATTTCCTCTTTTTCGAACTGGCATTTCTCGGGTTTGAGGTAGAGGTCATTCTCTTCTAGTTTGTCCAACATGCGATGGACATACTCTCGTGCCGGCCGTGTGTTGT